>JAHBCN010017880.1:0-17638 GCA_019359885.1 Listronotus oregonensis
AAAAAATAATCTTACCTTAATAACTTTGCACTAAATGGATTTTTATTTAAATTATTTTAAAACTTTACGAGTTACTTCTTAAAAAAATATATTATTACTGTCTTGTTAAACAATAAAATGCTAAAAAGTTTAAAAATTATTAACTGTTGTGGAGAGCTCGAGAGCTGTGTATAGAAATACTCTCTTAGTGAATTTTTTAAGCAGAATTTCAAAATTTTAATATCATTAAGTCATGTGCTTTCCAATGCCTTAAAAATTTCTAGTTTATGTTAAAAAATGTAATAAAAAACAATATATTGTATTAAGAAATAAATAATTAAATTTTTGGTTAAAAATGTTAACAATTTCTAGGTAAAACAAGCTTAAAATTGAAATAAAAACCACAATTAAAAATTTATGTCTTTCCTGTTTCAAATTTTAAAATTTTATTATTTTTTTTTAATTAAAAAAAAACAAAGAATCCAGGCCTGAATTTTGATGTACCCTACATTAATTTTGTTTGTTAGTAAAATGTTGTATAAAATGTTTTACAACTCTTCGGGTTTGTAAAAAAAAATCGACTGTTTTTTCATAATTTTTAGATTTTTATCAATATTAATGATATAATTTTTTTGTTGTTTTAGTAGCTTAATTTTAGTTTGTTGTTTTTTTTTTAATCGATATGCAAAGATGAAAACCACAAACTGTACAATTGTGTACCGGCAAACAAGCGCCTTTTTTTGTTTAATATACTGAAATCCAGTAAATTAATCGAATAGCTTAAATCCACTGTTTTGCAATAATGCCGGGAATTAGGCTGATAAATTTATTGTTGGATTTGTAAGAGCAATTTAATGTTTGGATAAAATTCGGTTCCGAAACACCCAACGCAAAACAATTTAAATCTCGTTATTACAGCATATAATAGAGTTTTCTTGCAAAACTACATTTACTTAACGTTACGAATAAAATATGTTAGAAAAAAGTTGCATTATTATCACTACTTTTAAATCATTTAACCTTATGGGCGTTACTTTTAAAAATAACATTAACTGGCATAAACATGGGTCAAAAATTTTTTTCGCGATTTCCATAACAGACAGTAAAAAAACGTTACTAGGAACTACTAGATAGCGCATATATATATATATATATATATATATATATATATATATATATATATATATATATATATATATATATATATATATATATATAATATATATATGTATATATAGTATACTTCTATGCTATCTTTGCTATCTGTAATATATATATATATATGCAGGACATAAAGTATGATGCTCATCATTTTAATGGACGATAGTGGAGCTCAAAACAAGTCGAAAAAGCCAAAAAACATATGGGTCAAAAGTTAATCGTTTTCGAATTATGACCTTTCAAAGTTTAAAAAAAGTTGGCAACACCGCGCCCGTTTCATAGAATGCGAGTCGACCGACGAAGATTTTTTTGCGATGGTTTTTCATATTTACTTTTTTAAGGAGATGTTCATTTACATACAAATAATAAAAAATTACTTCTTGCAATTTATTTTGGATATTTTTTAATATGAAATTAAATTTAAGTAAAAAACAACAAATAATTATTGTTTGGTTTTTATTTGTTATTAAAAAATAGTTGTACTTACCAAAAGAATAGGCTAAATATAAATTTTAAAAACACAAATTATTATGTTTTAAAACAGCACTTTTGTTATTTTGCTTAAAGAATAAGATTTCTCGGTTGCACACATTCCGTTTTTAAAAATCTTTGGTACATTTGCACTACGTTTGTGGTAAATTTAAAACATTGGCATATTTTCCCGCATAACAATTATTATGTTTTTAAAACAGCACTTTTTTATTTTGCTTAAAGAATAAGATTTCTCGGTTGCACACATTCCGTTTTTAAACATTTTTTGTACATTTGCACTACGTTTGTGGTAAATTTAAAACATATCGGCATATTTTTCGATTTAAAAACAACCAAAACTATCGCTGCCGGCCGGTGAGGCAATATTACAACCGATTTGCCTGCCGACACCAGGATGCTCTGTTGCCAATTGTTTTTTAACTTTTTTTAACTGGGGGAAAAATTATTCATATTTTTTTATTTGTAGATTGTAACATTTTTAAAAACTTAGTTTATTTTTTTTTAACAAATAAATCTACTGATAAGTGTTTAAGACAAAAGTTTTCAATTTTAAGATTTTTAAAACTAATTCTTCTTCTGAAGTTCTAACTTTGACATCGTATAGACAAAAATCTGTCAAGTTTAGACACATATGTCATATAGACTTTTTGACTTGTTTTGAGCTCTACTATCGCCCATTTAAATCGTGAGCATCATACTTTTTACACCCTGTATATTATATCTCTTAAAATAAAATTGTTCCTATTAAAATCTACCAGCGGCGCACCGCAAAAAAGTTCAGGAAAAGAAAAAGGGGCATGCACTTTGAAAAAATATCACCCTAAAGATATTCAGAACCGCTTGACATCTGCAATCATGTAACCCCTATTGCGTAACAGATAGATTGAGCTAAACACACTAAAAATTGCAGTACCTATAAAAAAAAATATTTTGAAATTTAAACACCCTGTAGATAGGTAACGTAACGTAATTATGGATTTGGATCTTTTATTTCGGTTATAAAAGGTTATTTACAGCAATTTTGCCGGTATTTAGCCAAGTAAGACACAAAGTAAATTATAAATGTTAATACAAAAAAAAATGGATAAATAAAGAACAGAACTGCAAAATGCTTTTCTTATTTAGTTTTTATTAGAAAGTAACTATACTAATTGAAACAAAATAAAGAAAAGCTTGTTTTAATACATTGTTTAGTTACTTGGTATTTTATTTACTAAAGGTAAAATAATAATTTAATGTTAAACCGATATAGCAAAAGCCCCCTAATCAAAATACCCATTGTAATACCCAATTATAATAATTTTATTTGTTTATATTACTTTGGTAAAATATTATTATGCGTATGTTTAGGCCGTACAATGGAATTAATTCGTAATCCAACGATTAATTTGCTTATTATCCAGAAATTAATAATAATAACAATAATACTATTTTATATTTTAATTGCTTTTCATGTTAACAAAAACGAACATTTTGGACAGAAAGTGTAAATATAAGTTATTTATACGTTACATACCTGAACTAACCAGTCTTTTTTTCTAGAATACAATTTTTTT
The DNA here is from genome assembly GCA_019359885.1 of Listronotus oregonensis. Taxonomy (NCBI): domain Eukaryota; kingdom Metazoa; phylum Arthropoda; class Insecta; order Coleoptera; family Curculionidae; genus Listronotus; species Listronotus oregonensis. The sequence goes on from JAHBCN010017880.1 coordinate 3,189, forward strand.
AAATTCTTTTGTTCTCATGGCGGTGTATGTGCTTACGTCTGCAATGATCTGTCCTCTGCTAGAGTTCCAATTCCCAGATTGAGCCCTATAATTTTGTTTTATTCACCTCTTACCAAATTAATTTTCCTTTAAAATTTTATTATATACATATGTTATAGTCAATCCTCAAAGCTCCGGCGTTCCTAGGTTTGACTAGTCAATCCTCAGGTCTGACTTAAAGTCTTAGTCAAAGCCCAAACAAATAAGGTTTTTCGGCCTCTGACTAAAGAATTTTTGTCAAACCTAGGAGAAACTAATTTGGTCAGGCAAACGTCAAAACTCAATTTATTGAAATCGGGGTTTGACCAGTCAAACTTTAATTAGGTATTAGAAAGTCTCAGTTTGTTAAATTAGATGTAATAAAACGATTTTTTTTATTTTAATGTTTATTGTTGTTATATTGTCATAGTTAAAATAAAAAAAAATAGTCTTTATTCAGACATGGTGAGGTATTATGACATTTAGAATTGCACAATACGTCAGATCTCTTACATTTACAACTAACCACAACTAACCAAAACTTACCAAAACTAACCACAAATAATCACAACTAACCGCAAGTGTAAACTTATTTAAACGTGTACCGTCGACGTTTGACCGAGTCTGCCAGTCGCTTCTAGAATCGACTAGGCAAAGCCCGAAACAGATTATTTTACTTTCGACGTTTGACTGAAAAGTTAGAAACTTCTAGGTTTGACTAAAAATACTTTAGTCAAAGACCGAAATTGAAAATTTATTTCGGGGTTAGCCCGAAAGCTTTGGTCAAACCTAGGGTAAACCAGTCATTCCGCGAAAAGACTGCATATCGACCTTTGACTATGATACATATACAGGGTTAGTCAGAACCCACACAAACTAATCCTTAGGTTAAAACAGCCGAAGAAACCCATTTTCCTCCAATCACAATTCAAATCAATTAACTTTGCACCTCTTAGATCTGTCGCTTTTTGCAGTTCTTACCGTGTCATTCAGACCTTACTCTTCCAAGCATAAGTAACTGCACCTCTTAAGATGAATTCTCTTGACACTCAGATCTCCCGACTATAGCAACTTATCAAAAAAAACTTCGCAGGATCAACCTTTGCAGTTAATACTGCTGAAATGGTCTGCGTTTACGTCGACTTCCTTTTCTATCAATCTAAGCTTCTAGTAACTCTTTTTACCTCTTTTCCAAATGGCCACCCTGTGTCCTTCTCACCATTCATTCAAAAAATGTCAACAGATTATCAAAGCTTTTTTAATTAGGCATTTTCTACACTAAAATAAAACTAAAATCTTTCAATCATTAGCCGTTTAAAGCTAACAAAAAGTTTCAACAAAATGCTATTTCTGAAAATCGACCAGCTTCTTTCAAAGCAGAATCTATTAATATATATTTTTTTTATTGGTACCCTATTTTGCTTAAAGTACGCCTGAGCGTGTTTTAATTCAATTTTTAAACACGCGCGTGCCTTAGAGGTTACCATAATACATCAATTAACAACACGAACAATATGAAGTTTAAAATGTCATTGCCGACCTTTAACCTCACATTTTGGCACATGTCAGGGATTTTAAAGAAAAAAGATATGGATCTGACATGAGTACTTTATATCGTCAAATAAAATATTACTATTACAAAAGTTTTGAAAGCAATAAAAATATAGCATAAAGTATTCGTTGATAACTGGTCTTTAAAACACTTGCTCTATTTTGAGAACTCTGGCTTCGCCGTCGTGTAAAGACCTTAAAATCCACTTATACTTTAATATACTAATCTTAGAGGCCAAACACTTATAATAATCCCACAAAAAATAGGGTACTATCTTGTTTAAATGGCAGTAAATCTGTATGTAGCTTTCCTTACTTCTAATCTTCCTGCGAATCACAGATTTAAACACTTTTTCTTTAAAGTCTTTTGTTTTAACTCTGTTCTGGGTGCTATAGTTTTCTTTCCAGTTAAGATATTTTTGTTATTATAAGTAGTGTCCCTTCTGGGTTGCACCATTATAGTGCTTGGGTACCAAAGAGCTCAGTACTGGTACCAACTCTCTTTTTTTATCAATTTTTTTTGCTTTTTGTTTAATTATCATTACAATTTTACTGCCAATAGTATTCTTTACTCTTACAATCAGTTTTTAAGTCAGTCTTTAACCATAATTAAAAAAAATCAGTTGGAAAGGCAGACATTTCTTTCACAAAATCCTCAACCTGAAGTGATACAAAACAATTGAATAGGTCAAGCCATGTATATTTACATCAAATACCGACATATAGTTATTTTTTTTATCTTAGGAAATAAAAATTTTACAGAGGGAAAACCAGCTCTGAGAAACACCCGACATATTTCAGATCAGACCCTGCTCGTTATACTGGTATCTCTAAGAAATAAAATAAAAACTAAAAAAACAATAAGCAAAATAATTTTTTATTAGAAATTTGCATTTAGTTCAATTAATTATATTTAAAATTTTTGTAATTAATTTTATTATTTGGAAATATTATGGGTTCTAAAAGGTACTTAAGGTAGTTTACTCGCGAAAATTGGAGACAAAATCATCGTCTTATATATAGTAAGTATAGGCCGGCCCGTTCATAAATCAAACCGAGATTGAGATGAACATCTTTTATCTTCGCCTCTTCCATGCCATCCGCGCTGAACTCGCCCATCTCTTTCTAAAAACAATTGATTATTAACAGAGCCAGGACTGGTACCAGTACGAATCATTAATTTTTTTTCTATTTTGGTTTAATTCGTGATGCAGCATTTTGAATGGATCGCAAATTTAGCGCTGTTTCAAATAAAATCGAATACACTTTACCAAAAGTTACATGTTCTCTCTCTGTTAGTTATTTAGTAATATTTTACACTATTTCACACTTTTTGGACCCACCTAGTCCGAAAATATATCTTTCAAAAGGTCGATTACGTAAAAAGAGAATTAAATAGTGTACACTATTTTTTAATCAGGAACAGACCTAGTAAACTTTTAAAAACCAATATCTTTTTAACAAAACTGTCAAAAAATTCAGGATTTAAAAAAATTCTTATACTTTGATTTATATTGCTTTAAATTTTAAAAAGTACCTTAAAAATCATTTTTGAGATATTCCAAAATGTCCATTCTAATCTACTCCAATTATGGCCATGGCTGCCAATCTTTTTTGTCTTGTCTTGTGCCACGCGCGGAACCAATTCTCTTCCATAGAAAGAAAACCCTGTGCACCTCGCGAAATGTAAAAGTACCAGAAACTAAGCATTAAACCACTCACAGCGCTTAGTCCCAGAAGAAAGACTCCTGTGTTAATTGGCGGCGAGTTCCCCTCCGATTTTTCCAAACGCGTGACCTCATTTGGTGAAAATCGAAACGAAAGTCTATTCCAAAATCAATGCATGGCTTTCATTAAGGACAAATATCGACAATGTTAATTATTAAAAATTTGATTGTTTATATGCAGGGGTGGATTTACTCAAAGGCTGAGAAGGATAAAGCCTAGGGCGGCAAATATTATGGGCGGTAAATTTACGATTAATTTAAAAAAAAATGTAATCGTAAATTAATACATTTTTTTTTAAATATTTAACGAATAGATAAAAAAATTTCGGCCAAATGCACTTCATTTTTATAAGAATTACTAGTGTAGTTTATGTTCTTTTATTGCAAAATTTTTTGTTTTAATATCCAAAAAATATTGACCTATTAGGGCGGCAAAAATATATTAGCGGCAAAAAGTTAAATCGGCCCTGTTTTTATGTCTCTTCAGAGACGATATTTTTTTTTTAATTAAATAAAAGGCACTTTTATTAACCATATATTAAAGTTTCATTCAATTCTTAAGAAAATCCGTTTTACCAGTGAACTACCTTAAATATCTTAGTTGTTAAATGTTTAACTTTAAATGTAAAAAAGCCTAAAACTTACTTTTTCAAAATATACTTAAACTTTTGTCCTTTTTTTACAGGATCTAAACTCTTAGTAAACTAATAAAAAAAGGACAAACTTTACTGGTTATATTGAACCCTTTACCCCCTCCATCGAATTCTCCGACCCCTATGAAAACCTATCTTTCCATCCATTTACGAAACCGAAACCCTCACGCCGCTTTTGTAATGAAGAATGGAGACGAAAGATTTATGGCTTCTTTGATTTTCTTACAACAATAATAATTAAAACAATGGTTTTGTTAAGGGGCTTTCACGAAACAAAGAGTTTTCTTAGCGTATTGTTCGAGTTATTTACTGCGTGACAATTGGGTGGGAAATAAGGGTTCATTGTAATTAACTGGTGATCGGGTTTATTGGGAAGTTTAAATTAATATTTAATTGTGGTGTTTTTAAATATAATTTTTTGTACCTTTAGTCTGTGTCTATTACTGACATAGACTCGTTGTCAACGTGTTGCTTAACATTTCTCGTGGCTTGTCTTTGGTACAAGAGCGACATTGCACGTTCATCGTTTTTTTATTTTTGCCAAATTTATGTGGCAACCAAGAATATACAAGTTTGTAAGGTTCCTTTTTTCCGTTACAACACAATGTAAATTAGAAATTAATTATTTTCGTTGCACCTAGTTAAGTCATAATTTAAGTGGTATTTTTGCTTTTTAACATATAAAAACCGTATTAATAGGGTAATAACACCAGTTTAAACTTTTGTGAATTTTGATTTGTTTGGACAACAACTTGACTTGAGTAACATTTCGTTATATCCGTTCTTGTTCTTTCGCTAAGAGAGGTTATAGGACTAACACTAAAAAGTGAATCTGTGATCTTTTAGCTTAAGATAAGTCATTAAACAAGTGTTTTGTTTTTAAATTAACTAAATTTTTAAATGTTATAAAATGTTTTTTTTTATTTAATAAAGTTATGCTTCTTAAAAAATTAAAGAAGTTCTCTGGAAGTCACTTTAGGCATATCTTATAATAGGTCTTTCTTTTGTTACAGTAAACCTGAGTTTTTTTTTTCTTTAAACTGCTTCCTTGAGCTTTTTTTAAAAGCTTAAGTGGTTTTGTTAAATATCCAAACTTTATAGGAATATATTTGCTGACTAATTTCAGCATATTATGTTTTTTTTTTGGCTTAAGTGTCCTGCTACTTGGATGAAGTGCAAACACACTGTAAGCTAAAGCTGTTCTGGATTTAGTTTGAAGCCAGTCAAGTTAATGTGTAAAGTTTTGTAAGACTTTTTATTTAAGTTAAAGTAAAAATTAGTTCTTAAACCACAGGTATTCGGCCAATTTAAGATAACATTTAAAAAGTGGTTTACGGTTAGTTTGGTGTAATAGACCTTACCAAATATTAAAAATTTGTTTGATTGTAGGTTAACTTAATTGAGTCAATCCAAAGGGAGTACAAGACCTAATATTTTATCACCTGTATGCAAGGGTGACAATTTTAACATCAAATATTATCAGGTTATTAATAGATTATAGATTATATCTCTTGATGAAAAAGATTTGCATGTTTTAGCATTCACAGAGTTTTTATAACCCCCCTGTATCTTGTGGCTTGTGTTGATTTAGTTGTGGCATAAACTTTAACAATTAATAAGTTCATTGAAGTAAGTTCTAGCTCTCTGACTTTTTTATTGTTAAAAGTTGTAAAAAAAAATTATAATCCGTTTACTAAGTTTAAATCGGATAATTACAGTTAAAACCTATAGTCGTCCAAAATATCACTGCCAAATATCTGCGATTTTTAATAAACTACTTGTGAGTCAAAGGCCGTCTTTTGTCTCTTTAAATAAAATATTAAAAGCAATTATTTTCCGGAAGATCAACTTTCCAACAATAAATGGGTAAAAATTATAAATTTTTTAACAAAATAATTAATTTAAGTGTTTTTTTGACTTTTCTTTGACAAAAATGAGCCGGTAAAGTTTAATAAAGGTTTTTTTCTTTTTTAAATTCTATTGACAGTATCGCGACTAAATTACAATTAAATTAAAATTTTCCGCCATTTTTTTAAACAAAATAAAGGGAAAACCTAACAATTGTACAAATTTTGGTTAGTTCTGGTTTTATGTCTACGCACCAATTTAAAAGACGGTACTGGTGGATCGCAGGTTAATTTTAGTTACCAAAACAGCTTTTTTTTTGCTATTGTGAACTGAGCTAAATTAAACTTTAACACTTTACTACATCATTTTCTAAACATTCTTTTTGGTATAAATGAATACAGACTACTTTGGATTTGGATGATATACACTCCAAGGAGATTTTTTTGGTACGCAGCATTCATTAACCATCTGGTATAGGTTAATAGTTTTTTTTTTAATACTAAAGAACTATTGCTGTCAGTATTTTTGTATCATAAATGGTTTATTTATAACTCCAATACTGGATTAACCTTAACACATGCTTAGCGTTTTCGTACCAGGGTAAATAGAAACCTAAAAATCCATTTAGCCTAATTTTTAATTAATGTCGCAATTTTGTACGGGTGATAAAAATCTTAGTTTACAATGTGTAGAAATCAAGAAAAAATGTTTATTTTAGTATACAGATCAAAACACTAAAAACAGTTTCTTAAAACACTCACGGTTACTTAGTCTTTATGAAAGTCTTGTTAACGCAGCAAATAACAAACCTTTCGATGGTAACAAAAATGCAATCTTGAAAAATTCTTTTAATACAGGATACAAGAAAAGTGAGTTGTAGAAATAGGGAAAAACTAAGGTAATTTATTTAAATAAATTATTGACCTAAATTTAATAATTTTAACTTCTAACAATTCTATAAACTAAACACACATTTTAAAAGTTCTTTACAATAATATAAATTATTTCTAACATTTATTAAAAGCTTTCAGTCAAGAAAACCAAAATAATTTAAAATTGTTACAGGGTGATAGTTATAGATATTATTAATAATAAAATATATATGTCTTAATATTTATCAAAAAGAATCTCCAATTAATATTTAAGAACACAGGTCCACAAAAAAAACTTGGGTGTGCTGGGTGTCGGACTAGGATTTTTTGATAACATAAGAAATAAAGAGATATAAACAAAAATATAACTTTGACAAAAAATTTAGGTACAAAATAAGGTAAAAAATATTTTTTTATTATTGTAATTTTGGAGTTTTTTTAATTATAAATCTTTTATTTTATTCGGTTGAATCCTAAATCACTTACAATTGCAGATAAAATATATGAAAACAAATTCAAGGGCTACATCTTGAAAAAAATCCTAAGACTTCAGTTTTTTGATTATAACTTAAAATATGTTGCGTTTAGACAACAAGGTTATATACGTTAAAATAAAGATCTTATAAAAATACGTAGTTTATGTTTTATAAAGTTTCGTGTATCTTTTACAGTTTTTGAGATACTGACGTTCTAAATTAAAAAACAGTGTAAGTATCTAAAATTACGCCTTTTTTATTTTTTTACTGTTTGACCCCCAATTCCGACTTCAGATTCGTGTTCAGCGAAAAAAAATTGGCTAGAAAATTTTAGTACGGTACCCAGCACACACCACTTTTTTTTGTGGACCTGTGAAATCATAAAAATTATCAAATCAAATCAAAAAACTGTTTAGCTCCTTATCGAAAAAAACACAGTTGATCCGACATCGGTTTTAAAAATAAATAGCAATATCCTCGGCTGCTCAGGAAAGGTATAATAAAAAAGTGTTTTTAGTTTTTACCTTTTGCCAGATGACGTCAAAAAATATTTAAAAAAATTACCACCCACAATTTATTTTTTTAGTGATGTCTTTGTAAGTATTAAAAAAGTTTTAAATTTTCAAACTACGCTTTTAAATAAGTAAAGCCATATTTTAACCTTAACGCTATATCTTTTATTTAAAAAATCCGAATTGTTAACTAAAAATGCAATAGTTTCACCCAATATAAAAATTGCGGGTAAACGGTATTATACCCTTATTATTGTAGTGTTTAACTAACTATTCGGTCATTTCCTGGATGCCTAATTCCGTTTTAAGAAAACAACGTAATAATTATTTTTAATTTATGGTTTGCCCAGGCCCTACAGGGAATAACTGAATGGTTAATTCTTGTTGGTTAACTAAGCTCCTTACGCTGTTTGCCGGCAATAAATGTACTAACTAGTCATCTCAAGAAATGACGGATTTCAATGCTTGACGCAAACATATACATTTTATTTTCTGTATATTGAAAGTGAAGTGTTAGGTTTTAATATCAATTCCTAAAACATAAAAAACAACTTGGAAAAATTATAACATTTGGAAAAAATACGTTTAAATCCACTGGTTACCAATTCATATCAATATCATACTGCTCCAAATAACTGCTGTATAATATATCCGCCTGATGCCCGGAGCAAGGTTAGGGGCCGACCTCGTGTATTTTGTATATTGTCGGAATTTGTGAATGTACCCGGAATTGAAACATGTTTAATCTGAAACAAAAATAAAACAAAAAATGGCAAAAAACGTGGGTATTATTTAGTTGGGTAGATGATATTTAAATTTCATACGTGTATCTGTACAGTGTGTACATAACATCACGCTTATTTTAGTCACTTGCTTTAAGCAGAGTTAAACTTCACTTGCTTTCACACTCCAAATTCCAAAGTTATATCTTATTCCTTTAAAAAATTATTTTTGCCTTTTCATGATCTTTAAGTTTAAAAACGAGAGAAATCTACACACATAAGTATCCAGAAAACAATTTTTTTTTAAATTGTTAATATTAAAGGTCTTTTTGACTTTCTTTTGCAAAAAAATCACCCATAAAGATTTATAACAAACCATCTTCTTCATTCTTCTTCAGTGCCGTCAATGGTACTGCGGATAAATTACAATTATATCTTTTTTTTTTAATTTCAAAATAAAAACTGCTATTATAGTACAGGAAGCCACCGCAAAAAAGCTTGCCAATAAGAGATACGCATAAAACATTTTATGTTACTATGAACTATAGTCAATTTAAAGCCCCACTGGTGCCTCAGCTCAGCAGGTTCAATTTTTTTTTACCTAGGAAAAGTCGTGAAAAAATTGTTTGGTTAATATATCTTAAAAACTATTGATTTTGGGAAAAAAGTAAAACTACGTAATTCTTGTTAAATAATTTTTTTTAGCTCTTTCAGTTTTTGAGATATTAACGATTTAAATTTAAATTAAAAACGCAAATACCCCCAAAACTAAAAGAGCTGTGAATAAACGTATAGAACAAAAAATAGCTTTTCATTAAGCTCTATGAAAAAAGTTATATACACATTTTTAATAAAATTAGTAATAAAGAAGATATAGGCAAAAAAGTAATTTTGCCCAAAAATTTTGCTAAATAAGAATATTTGTTTGGTACAAGTTAGTATACCAACTCCGATCCATCTAAAAATTGATTTGAAATGTTCTATTCATTAAATAAAACAAACTAATATACATGTGCCTTGAGGCAATGGGGGATAACCTGGTGGCACGGATATTTTATTTAATTTTCTTTGGTTCAATAACTTTACCAATTTCGATTTACTTGAAACTTTTACTAAAAGAAAATTTAAACTGTGTTTTATTAAAAAAAATAAGTGCCTCCTGAATCTGGGTGTTATATACCTGGTAAGTCGTTTAACATTTCTTGATCTCCTATGCTACTATGTGTATAGCTTATCGTTTAAGTAATTCTATTATTAACTTAAATATTAGTTTTAATATAATTTATAAAGAAAGTTACTCGTTTAGAATAATTTTAAGAAAATTGTATTTCGAATGTGTATTGCTTAATGTACAAAAAATTAAATAAGTAGAATCAAAGATAATACTACTACGAATAGATGGTTCATTTAAATGGGGCGTTTTGAATCAGTTCGAAGATATCAATGCTTCCTTAAATGCGAATAAAATTAAGTCGGTAACCCCTGCCCCAGCGAAACAAACCGTGCGACACATGCCAATGTCTGTCGCTTGTACCTAAAGCGGGCGGTTAAACGAATTGTGTAATTTCTGGTCGCGTTTCATCACGCCAATAGTAAAAGGCCTGCCGGCAACACTGTTTAACTTTCGTTTAAGGATAGCGAGAAAATCTCTCGATGGACATCGGCTCGCGTTAGCCAAAGTCCATTAGGGGTATCAAAAATATAGCATTGAATGGTTCATCTTATCCGTAGTAGTATTATCTTTGGTAGAATACAAGCATTATTTTGTACTTTTATCATTTCTGATATATATTGCTCGATATTGTGTACAGAACCAAATTAATATAATAAGCTTAATATTAACAATAACAGATATTTTTTTTACGATTCAAATAAAACAATATTTAAAAAAAATGGTTAGTTACAATAATCCCAAACCAAAATGTATGTCCTATTTGTACCTAACCACTTGCAAAAATGTCTAAAATGACCTTTGAGAATCCAAATTTTTGATGCACATGATTTTTAAGCGACTTTATACTGATGTCGTATGCGATACTGTTAGGTAGGTATTCGAAATTGGAGAACTGACCGCCAGCTCTTTTTCATCAATGAATTTTAAAACGACTTGATGAAACAGTGATAAGTGCACACTAGTGAGAGAGAAGATAGAAATAAAACTACAAAACTCAAAAAATTAAACATTTAATCAAAGTTTATTATTGCCAATACCATAAATGACCAGATTTGGTCGGATATTCACGAGACGGTAGCTCGAGTAATTTTAAGAAACGTTTTAATTATCCGAGCTTATTCATTACTAGGTAAAAAATATCTGGCTTAAAATCCTTGTACAAATTATTTGGTTACCAAACGCGCGAATGAAACAAAGTTAAATGCAAAAAAAATTAATCAACAATATAAAATGGAGGTAACAATTAGCGACACGATTGACTCTTATCCGATAGCAAATTTCGATTTTTGACATTTTAAATGGGGTTTTTTATACATGAGTGAAATTGTTATCCAAAAGCTAAAATGCAAAAACCAATAATATAATTTAAAATCTAAGTATTAAAAATACAGGAAAAACAATAAAACTCCTAAAAAAGTAATTACACACGACTACGAGACACAAGTAGTGCAACTTGATCAAGAGGCATATCTTCATCGATATCATTCACACCTTGAATATTGTATTCAGCATTAATGCCATCTGTATGGGAGTGCAAATAAACTTCTTCGGAAGCAGTGGTTTCCAAACTGGGGGCATGCTCCTCTGGGGAGGCGCAAAGCAACATTAAGGGGGGCGCGAGAGCTCAGAAATATTAATACAAGTTTTTAGCTTTAAAATAACAAAAAAAAGAAGATTTATATATGGAAATGTCGTTTGCAAGCTTAAACACCAATTTTTTTTTTCATTTCCGAAATTGGCTTCATTATTGGAGAATAGTGACGACACTCTAAAAATGAAGAGATTACAACATATATTATTATATCCTATCTAGAAGTATCTTCTATGAATTTCAACAATATTTTCCCAATTTACATGACAATGATAAACATAAATTTGCCCAAAATCCTTTTAATTTTGATATAAACATCCTTCCAGGAAAAATGCAAGAACAATCAATCGACTAAAAACACTCAGTGGCGAAAAATTACTTTGAAAATTTGGTCATTACTACATTTTAAATAAAATATCTTCCAATCTATCCTTTAATCGCGGAAATGGCTATAAAATTGTGAAAAATAATTTTCTATTTTAATGAAAATTAAAACAAAAAAACGAAGTCGGCTTGATGTTGCTAGTGACCTACGTTGCGCACTTTCAAAGATAAAACCAAGAATTTCCGACCTCGTTAAGGAAATGCAGCACCATACTCCGCATTATATTAGATTAGTGTTCAAATATTATGTTTGTAAATATATGCCTCTTTTTTTAGTAAAAGAAATATGTGTGTATGTTCTGGGGAAGTGGGGGGCGCCACCATTTCTTAATTTTAAAAAGGGGGCGCCATAGAAATAAGTTTAGGAACCACTGTTCTAAAGCAAGCAATAGCCAACGAGCAATAATCGGTGAATTCCCGAGATTGTGATTTTATTATTCGTAATCGTAATAAAATGGGTAATTTTTCGGAAATTATTTTTTTAGTGTAAAATTTGTACTGCACAAAAGTATTAAGATAAATGTATATAAAAATCTTTGTTTCGATGGTTTAAAACGCATTCTTATTTCTTTTTCAAAATTGTCAAAATTTCAAATATTTTCCAGACACCTTCGGAAATTTCCAATATTATCATTTTCATGGAAATATATCCACTCGAAATATTTCCATTTACAACACTATTCCCACGGTTCATTGATGAATAAAACAACACTTTTAAAGTTTAAAAAGAGATTAAGTTAAAAAACTTATTACAATTTTGTTGTAAACCTATAGCCTCACATTAATAGAAAATCGTTTGGTAGTAAAACAACCAGAAAACTTAATTAATTACTTAAGTTTAAAATTTATGTTTCCCATAATTTACTTCCAAACTACTTGCTATAATTTCGTTAAAGTGAGTTCTATAGGAGTGCGGGCGGGACCATATTGTTTTAGTAAATTACTTTTGGCGTTTCCTCCACTCAACTCGCACGTTAAAGACAGTTCCGTAATATATAGCAGCTTCAAAATCAATTTACTGTTGCGACGGGCTTTCATCTTTGTAACCATTTTAGGTCATATACCGCAGTTTTGTGTGCAAAATAAGGTAATCCAGTGCCGTTCGCATTTCGCCCCTAATATTTAAACACCAAACTTTTAATTTGATTTGGAATTTTTAATAAGATAGATAGATTAGGCTTAATATTTTTTATTATTTTAGCAAAAAGTATTTAGTAAACGTGACACCGAATAATCATTTTTAAAATAAATATGTTGCTGAAAAAACATGAAAACTTCCTCCTGAAAAAGAAAAACCCAAACGTAACATTAACTGGCTTCAAAAAAGTTGGGAAATACACTTGTGAATTTGGTCTCGGTTAATTGGGGGGTTTTTGGGGAAAAAAAAAATGCCCCAGGGATTTTTTTTCAATTGATGGATTTGAATGCGGTTTTTTTTTTCGATTCGTATGAACGTCTACAAACTTTTTTAAACAAAATTTTAAATTTAAAGGGAAATGAAAAATTTTTTTTGTATAATAAAAAAAAGGTATTTTCGGGGAAAAGCATTTTTAAAAATTTGTAATTACAAAAAAAATTTTTAAAATAAAAATAAAATTAAAAAGAATTTTGGAAAAAAAGGCCCCAATTTTTTTTAAAAACCGGGGGGTTTTTCCCAAAATCCCTTTGGGGAAAACCCCAAAATTTTTTTAAAAAATTTTAAAAAAGGGCCTTTTTTTGGAAAAAACCCGGGGGGCCGGGGGGGTTTTTTAAAGGAAAAAAAGGTTTTTAAAATTTTGGGCTTCTGGAAAATTTTTCGAAAAAATTTTTTTTCCCCAATTTAACCCAAATTTTTTTTTGTTTTTGGGTTTTTTAAAGGGGTTTTGGGGGGAAACCCCAAAAAATTTTAAAAATTTTTAAACCCCAAGGGGAAAAATTTTTTAAATTCCTTTTGGGGGGGGTTTTTAAGGGGAATGGTTTTAAAATTTTCTTCTGGGGTTTTGAAAAAATTTTTTTTCCCAAAAAACAGCCCAATTTTTTTTTTTTCTCAAAGGTTTTTTTTGTTTTTAAAACAAAAAAATTTTTTAAATTAAGGGGGGGGGTTTTTGGAAAAAACCCGGGGGGCCCTAAAAAAATGGGGGGGAAACGTTTTTCTTCTGGAAAATTTTAACCCCCCCAAAAAAATTTTAAAAATTGGGGCCCCCCCCTTTTTTTTTGGGGGGTTTTAAAATTTTTTGAACACGAATATGATAATTTTGGCCCCAAAAGGGGGCCCAAAATTTTTTTTTTTAAAATTTTTTTTAAAGGGGGTTTTTTTTAAAAACAAAGCAAATTGGGAAAAAGGGGGGGGGAAATTTTTTGGTGGGGCTAAGAATGGTGTAAAATCTCTTCTGGAGTTTTACGGCAAAACCCCCTTTCCCCAAAATTTTATCCAAGGGTTTTTTTTGGGTCCCCTGGGGCAATGGGGGTTTTTTCTTTCAGCGAAAACCCCAAAAAACCCCCCGGGGGGAAAAAATTGGGCTTAAAATTTTGTTTAAAAATTTTTAAAAACCTTTTGGGGTTCCCCAAATTTTTTGGGGAAATTTCCAAAAAAAATCCCTTTTTCCCCAAAAAATTTTTGGTTTTTTTTATTTTTTAACCCAAAAATCAAAGGGTTTTTTTATTTTTTCCCTTAAAAAAATTTTTTTTTTAAAAAGTTTTTTTAAAAATTTTTTTTAAATTTTTTTTTTAAAAAAAATGCCCTTCAAATTCATCTTACTGCACAAAAAAAACCCCCCAAGGGCCCCCCTTTTTTTACTACGTTTCCCCCGACTATAGCTTCAATAAAAAAAATTTTTGTTTTTTAAATCCTTTTAAAAAAAACTCCGATTTTAAATTTTTTTTTTTAAAAAATTTTTTTTTCCCTATTGTTTAAAATAAAAAAAAAATTTTTTGGGGGGGAAA
>JAHBCN010017881.1:0-17923 GCA_019359885.1 Listronotus oregonensis
AAAAAAAGTTTTCATTACGTATCCTACATTGTTATTTTTAGGAAACTCGTTTTTGATAGGAATTAAAAAAAAATAGGGATGGAATTTTTTCAATTATTTTTATCAACTGCTTGGAAGTTATAAATTTTAAATAAAATGAATTTATGTTGGTCCAATTTCCAACAATAATGATAGGTTTAATTTATTTTTTTTTAGGTCCTTGTGGAGGTAAAACCACTGGCCAAGCAAGATTAAGCACCTTCTTTGAAAATTTGGGCTGGAAGGTAAGTTTCAAAAAAAAACAGTAATTTGCATGTTATAGTATTGTCATAATCAGCTATTTTTTATTCTACTCTCCCCCCAAACAGATGACAGATAACCTGCGGCACCACTGGTTGCCTATTAAAATTTGATTTACAAATAAAAATTCCAAAAACGTTCTTGTTTCTGTAGGGTGCGGTCATATAACGGCAACTCGCGCCCTCTAGGGGTTGGGCCGGAAACTTTTCATCCCATCCTCGTATATCAGATTCTATTGACCTCAAGAAGAACACTCGGTAAAAAAACGTTCATTTTGGAATATGCAAAATAAGTTAAATTTTTTGGGAGCTTTTCAGAATTTTAGTTTTAAAAGTAAATCCTCTTTTTCTTTTTTTTGTAGGTAATTTGATCAAATTTCTGCATTTTTCTTAAAATTACATGCAGATAAAATATTTGCATAAGAAAATTCAAACTGACTATAAAAAAAACATAGATAACTATGTGCAATTTGGGATTTGACGATAAAATTTGGTCTCTATGCGGAAAAATTTACGAACAAATTTCACAGGACCAAAAAGTTTCTAATTAAATAAGACCTTTACAAACCATTTCCTAAATTTCAAATTTCCAATCGCAGAAAAAGATACAGTGAAAAAAATATTAAGGGTTACAGATTTCAACTCTTTGTTGTAAAAAAACCTCGGTAAATATAAACATTACCCAAATTTTACCTACATTTATAAAATGAAATAAGTTAATTTTTTTTTCTTAAAACTTAACCGCCCTGTAGTTCAAAAGTTGAGAAGTTTGGGACACACGTTTATAGAAACTTTTTTTCGTATTTTCATCCAAGGAGTTTGTCTGTTAAATTTTTCGCAATAATAAAGAGACACCCTGTATATTTGGTGTAAGTCCCATGTCTTACTTAAACATTTTCGAAAAACCCAGAGCCGCCTCTGGCTTAAAAGAGTATGTAGTCAAAACAATAATTAATTCCATTGATCACTCCAGTGTCTATTTGTTTTCTGTGAATTAAAAACAAAATTTTAATTTTAAAGTTCCCAGACAGTTATCTTTCTAAACTGTCTTTTACATAATATTGTGTTCATCCTTGAAGGTCGCTTATCCAGCTATTTTTAGTCGAACTATTTGCTTTAGTTTATTTAAATATAAATTTTATTTCAATAGCAAATAAATGATTTTTCATTTTAGGTATTTCGTGTACCGGAAACAGCCTCAGTATTGCTTAGGTAAGTTTGTATCATAATAATAGTGATAAAAAAATAATAAAGTGTATTAATTCTTTTTCAAACCAAGAAAAAACCTGCCATAAATCTCCCATTAGGACGGTAGCAAAAAAAACCATTAAATATCAAATTAAATATTAAATTAAATTCTTGGTTACAAAGCACTCTTCCCGTAAAATTTGGAGGTCTTGGAATAAGAGATACATCCACCCTGTCTATTTCTGCCTTTTTAGGTTCAATCAATGACGTGTCAGGTTTACTTTCCAAAATTTTACCTTCCTATATTCTTGCGACAGTAGATAATGATTTTAGCAATTGTTTTGTAAGATGGTTATATGTTTGCAATCTTCAAAATCAACCACAAGAATTACCAAAAAAACAGAAAGATTTTGACTTTTTAATTTGCCAAGCTCGTCACAAATATATTACAAACATGTGCCAGACAAGTGAAGATAAGGCACGTCTACTTGCTCTTCAGGCCCTGAAAGTAATGCTTGGATTAACGCACTTCCATCTTCGTCCTTGGGAAATTTGTTAGATAACAAAACATTCCATATTTCCATCGCTCTCAGACTTGGTCTGCCTGTGTGTGGAGAGCACATCTGCGTTTGCGGCGAAAATGCTGATATTTATGGCCTACATGGGTTAAGCTGCAAAAAAAGCGCAGGGCGTTCTTCTAGACACAGTCAGATAAATGACATTATCAAAAGAGCTCTGATTTTAGCTGAAAATCCTTCTGTGTTAGAGCCTCTTGGAGTTTGCAGAAGCGATGGAAAACGGGTAGATGGAATGACCTTAATTCCCTGGAAATATGGAAAACAATTACTTTGGGACGCTACTTGCAGCCATACACTTGCAAAATCCTATCTGGACAAAACTTCTAATTTTGTAAGGTGCGGCTGCTCGTATTGCCGAGAATAAAAAACATCTAAAATATAAAGAGCTTGAAGAACGCTTTATCTTCATTCCTTTTGCTGTTGAAACTTTTGGTCCTTTGGGTGATGAGGCTAAGGGTTTTATTAATGAAATTTGCAAAAAAATACAATGCAAAAAATCTCGAAGTTTCATTATCCAAAGAATTGGTTTAGCTGTGCAACGGGGTAATGCAGCATCGGTACTAGGAACAATCCAGGAAGACCTAGGACTTGATGAAATTTATAATTTTTAAATATAGATTATGTTATTTATTTAATTTTAGAAAATTGTTATTTGGTATGTAGTGAATTATTATTAATATATTAAAAAATAACTCATCAGAAAAAAAAAAGAAAAAAATTAAATATCATAAGTAAACAATCCATAAAACCTTTCTTTGGCCGGGCTTTTCTGAGAATGTTCAAGAACCATTCTTTATGTTAAATGAGTTAATCGAAAAATTACCCAAATATAGTAATTTTTCCAAAACAAAGCAATTTTTTGCATTAAATTATTTTGTTAAAAGGTTATCAATACAAGATCATGTAAATAATGATAAGTGTCAGCTACCGAAAATTTTATGACTGTTTTTTTTTTTTTAAATATGAATAAATACACTTTAAATATGCTTTATTGCCTAAAAAGGACTTATATTGACAAAACTTAAAAACTTAAAGGTACCCTAGATCTCACTTTTAAAACATTTTATAACAATACATCCGTAAAGTTTGAGCAGAATAATATAAATAAAACGATAAAAATACAGAGTAAACTTAGCCATCCTTTATAAAGAAAGAAAAGTAAATTTCGAATATCAAAATCGGTCGTGGAGGACCTATTTCTTGGCCTCTGAGGTCCCCGGATCTCAACCTAATAGACTTTTGGCATTGGAGTTATCTGAGAAATACGGTTTACCATGTCCCACCCAATAGTAAAGATGATGTTATTGTTCGGATTTATGGAGCTTAAACCCAAATTAAAAACGAAAGTATAAGCCGTGTATATTTGTTAATTGATACACAACGTTTCGGTTAGTGATGTATCGCCAACCGTTTTCAAGTGATAAATGTGTATCAATTAACAACTAAAGACAATGGCAGTCCAAGATTATAGTGTTATTGAAACCATAACATTGTCTAACACTTTCAAAGAAAATGGTGAGCATTTCAAACACTTGCTTTTGTACATTTAAATGTTTTTGTTTTATTATGTGTTTAGTTAATAAATGATTTGAATTTAAACATTTGATTTGATTTTCGATAAGTGATTTATTTTATCATTCAATATGGCCATAATTTCATAAGGAGGCATTTTTCAAAATTTTAACCTAAATGATTTTCGTCTTATTTTTGGTTGTAGAGTATACCCCTGAATGGTGGGAATTTTTTGGGACACCCTGTATATACTACATTACCCCCCTCCAAGAAATAAAATTATTTACGTCAATGCTTATAGGTGCGTCGGAAATAAAGATAAATTGATTTTTGATTTCTCCGTCGTAAGATTTAGAATTTAAAAAAAGCCAGATTATTTAACGGATATTAAAAGTAAATTTCTGGTGTAATTGAATAAATCAATACAATCACTTTCAAGTGCGAGTTTATGTGCTAATTTATTATTATTCAATCAGTCTCAATTGAACATTTTAATTCATTATTTATCTCAAAAAACACTTTAAAAAAACTTATTGAATATTTATGCTTGTTTATAGTACTTATCGCAGTAAAGATTTGAAATGAAAAACAAAAAATTAAAGTTGCGCGTTATTTTAAACATTTTTATGGTAATTTTGATGATAGTACATTCATTATTAGTCTAGTTGAGAAATGAGCGATAGCTCATTCGACGTAGTATGCAAATCTGAGCAAGGCGTTTTGAGGACTATTACTGCCAACAAAAATTGCAATTGTTATTAACAAAAAACTAAAAAAATGGCCCTTTCAATTTTTGATGAGAACTTAAAAACCATAAGAGATAGCGGAAATTGCGAAAAAGATTCTTGAAGATGAGGAAATTTCCAAAAAAAGTCCCAACTACCGAAACTCTATCTCCATTATTTATAATTTTAATTTAACGTTGAAAAAATTATTATAAACAGAGTATTAAAATGTATTAAACTTTTATGGCGTGATCTTGTTAAGTATGTACATATACAGTGTGTCCCAAATTCGTGGGGAATGTATGGGGATCTTGGAAACCACGATAGATAGAAAATCGGTTAAATGGGGAAAGTTTTGGACAATTATGTTAGTGTTAAGCCCTTTTTTTTTACTGGTTTCTATCTATTTCAGGTTTTTGAGAAATTTTGAAAACCTGAAAACATGCATTTTCGAAAATCGGCCATATTTTTTTAAAAGTGAAAATTTTTCAAATCTGTAAAAACTTCTTCAAAGCAACTATTTTTAGAATAATCGAGTAGTCAATTTTTATTTTTCGTTTTGGGTTTTTAGAATCATCATCAACTTTATTTTTCCATATGGACGCCATATTGGGTTTTTACGCAGCCAAATAGTGCTTTTTATTCTAATTTTAACAGTGTATCACCTGTTATAATTTAAGAGTTTATAACTTCATTTATTTCAAAAAAAATTTTTTTCAGTTGGCCCTTTATTTCCCGAATGTCATTTTTTTTGTAAACAATAAAATATTAGTAATTGGCAAAATAAATAAGCTGAACAGATATTTTACAGAAATGGGTTTCGCGAACATAGCTATAACTCTAATACCGTGTTACAACAAATTAAAAAGAAGCCCGTATGAAAAAGGAAAAATTGTTGAATCATCATCAACTTTAATTTTTCAAATGGGCGCCATATTGGATTTTTTCGTACCCAAATAGTGCTTTTTATTTTTATTTCACCAATGTATAACATGTTATAGGTTAGGAGTTTATAACCTCATCCACTTCAAAAAACAAATATTTTCTTAGTTGTCCTTGATTTCGGTGAATGTGATCTAGCGTCATTATCAAGTTAGCTCGGGTACGTTATTAAAATTTTTGAACTTTGTAAAATGGTTAATTATTTAAAGAAAAACTTGATATTTTGCAACGTTATTTCCAAAGCAATAGAAATTTTTAAAATAGCTGGAAACGTACTTCGACAATTTTCCTGAAAGGCAGCATCCAAACTAACACATTGAAACTGGTTACGAATTTGCTTAAATTCGGGAAATTTTAAAAACCACGACCTAAGAAGCACGTTAAAGAAAATCGACAACGAGATGCTGCAGTTAACCAACATTTTAAAGAAAATCAAACAAAAAACATCTTCAGCCAGGGATGTTGATAGAGAATTCCACATACCTAAGTCAACCATTCATAGGGTAGTTAGGACTATTTAAAAAAAAAATATCGTTAATATGTTGAGAAAAATGGACAACATTTTGAATTTTAGGTCGTTATTTTAGTAGGAATATTAGTTTAGCCACTTTTAATTTTTTTTTTTGTTTTCACTTGTTTCAATTAACTTGTTACGTGTAGTTTTGTTGTAACACGGTATTAACGTTATAGCTATGTTCGCGAACCCATTTCTGTAAAATATTTGTTCAGCTTATCTGTTTTGCCAATTACTAATATTTTATTGTTTACAAAAAAAAATAACGTTTGCCGGAATCAAGGCCAACTGAGAAAATATTTGTTTTTTAAAATAAATGAGGTTTTAAACTCTTAAATTACAACATGTTATACATTGTTGAAATCAGAATAAAAAGCACTATTTGGCTGCGTAAAAATCCAATATGGCTTCCATATGAAAAAATAAAGTTGATGATGATTCTAAAAACTCGAAACGTAGAAAATAAAAATTGACTACTTGGTCATACTCTACAAAAAAAGTTGCTTTGAAGAAGTTTTTACAGATTTGAAAAATTTTTACTCTTAAAAAAAATATGGCCGATTTTCGAAAATGCACAGCCAGTTTTTTCAAAATTTCTTAAAAACCTGAATAGATAAAACCATGTAGTAAACGGGATTAGCTTATTAACATAATTGTCCAAAAACTTTCCCCATTTAACCGATTTTCTATCTATCGTGTGGTTCAAGATCCCCATACATTCCCCACCAATTTGGGACACACTGTATATAAGAAGGGCTCCACGACGCGATTTTTTTTTTTTTTTAATTTACATTAACGGCCGTCAAATCTTGGGCAATTCTTTTTCCCTTTCGTAAAATAGGCTTAGGCTTTTTACTGAATATAAATACCTGTTGAAAAACCTAATAAAGAAACAGGTGTTCGTTGTCAGTGTCTAGAAATATTTAAACTAATAAACTCTAACTTTGGATCAAAAATTATTAATTATTCCATTATCTAAGAGAGGTTGAACCGAAAGGGATGTGGCGGAAGAGCTTAACATCTCCCAAAGAGTACTGTATATTTTGTAAAAAAAAAAATGGCAGGAAACACGCTCCTTTGAGAGAAGAGCTGAGAGTGGTCGCCCCAAACTATCGAATCAAGAACAAGACAATAATTTAGGGAATGTTTAAAAAAACCAATCATTTGCATCTGTAGTTACAGCAAAAACGGAAAGCAATTTCCCAGCCTCAGAACGGTACGGCGAAGAATTAAGGCAAATATCCGAATTGCGCTGTCACCTGGCAGCCTTAAAACCGTTTTTAACAAATCCAAAAGAACAACGCATTGGATTTGTTCTACATTTTTTCTTGGAACCTCGGATGTTTTGGGAAAATAAAATATTCACCGATGAAAAAGTGTTTCAGTCGTGCTACAATGGGATACTTAAGGTATACAGGCCTCAAGGAACACATTTTGATGAAAAATATACCCAAAAGGACAGAAGTAGTGGCGATTTTGGGTAAATGTCAGTGGCTGAGTGCACAAGGACTTGTGTATGTTATTTTATCGAAGGAAGGTTCCATGCGAAGGTATATATAGATCTACTACAGAATATCAGCTTCCTTCTGTACTGGATCGATTTCCGGACAGAAATTTTATCTTTTAGCAAGATAAGTGTTCTGTTCATACATATAGATGGAAGAGCAGCGTATCAGGGTTTTACCATGGCCCGCACGTAGTCCGGAATTAAATGTTATTGAAAATGTTTGGGGCTTATTAGTTAAAAAAATAAAAAGGGAAAATGAGTTTAGGCTGCAAAATGTAAACGAACTTAAGGATAAAATTTTAGAGGCTTGGAATGAGTTACGATGAAATCCGGACTACGCCAGGGCATTGGTCCAGTCGATGCCTGTAAGGCTAAACTCTGTCTTAGAAAAAAACGGAACCCCAATAAAATATTAAATATGTTTGGAAGGATATTTAAGTTTGTTTAAATTTATTAATTTGTTAGTTTTTATAAAATATAAATATTTTCTTAACTTTTGCTTTATTTATAGTAATTAAAAGAAAAACAAGGTAAAAAAGAGCGATTTACAAAGTTGGCAGAAAAGACAAAATTTGACAAGTTTTTTGCGCAAGATTTAATGGCCTTCACTGTACAGGGTCTTTGATTATATTTACGTCGCCTCTGGAGCCTTTATTTTTAAAGATCGAAAAAAATGTTTTATATAAAAATTGTATGATTTTTTCCATATTATCTTTTCAAAGTATCAGTGAAAAAATATCTCGATAAGAAAATGGAAAAATATAGGCAACTTCATCTTTTAAATGGAACACCTACATTATGCGCTGCAACGAAAGATCTTTTTTTCTGATTTCAAATATATATTGATGATATTTGGGTGAACCGTTTTAGATATTTGCTTAAATTATAAATAAATTGCAAAAAAATTTCATATTGCTATCAAGAAAGCCATGGAAACAATCGAATTGCTATGATTTATGTTTGATAAATATGACGTCTCCATATTGTATAAAGTTGAAGCTTATCATTTTAACTATTAAGAATTATTTATATTGTTTTTTTATCGATGGGCTATTCAGAAGAACAAAACTCGCTATTGTGCGTCTTTTTTATGGCAACAATAATGTGAGGACAGTGCAAAGGGAATATCACTTATTATATCCACAACAACGGGTATCTAAAGACACTATTAGATATACAGTAAGAAAGTTTAGTGAAAGAAAACCCTTAAAAAGAAAGAAAAGGACTCTGAAGTATGAAATGAAACCAAGATTTGGATATTCTCGTTTTATTTTCGCTGCAATTATTATACTTTTTCTATGGGAGTACACCACTACTTTTAATAATTTTAGAAAATCCTGAAAAGATCAATCACGGATGCGGCTTCTGAACTAAATAAAACAGATTATAAAATTCATTCAACTTTAAAATTTTACAAACTTCATCCCTATAAATTTATGCCCGTCCAGAATCTTTTCGAACAAAACATGCGTGACCGACTTCAATACGCATTGAAAAGAAGTAGCTTATAAAGCAGGATCCAGAGTTTTTAAACAAAATTCTATTCACCGACGAGTCTTCCTTCAATACAGCAGGAATGTTTAATCGCAAGAATAAACATTATTGGTCCAGAGAAAACCCTCACCAAATTCAGCCGGTTAGGATTCAGGGCCGTAGGTCGCTGGAGTGTTTGGTGTGGGATACTTGGAAATAAGATAATTGGTCCGATATTTTTAGACGGAAACTTAAACGGGGAGCGATATACGAATCTTCTTCAAACGAAGTTGAACATCTCTTGGAGGATTTACCCATTGGCCAATATAACCGCCTCATTTGGCAACAAGACGGCGTCTACCTCATAATACCATGCCTGTCACAAATTATCTTAACAACCGTTATGATCTTTGGATCGGTAGCCGCAGGTACTATACTTGGTTCACTGTAAAGTTTTGTTGGGTTTTGATGTCTTTATGATGACTGATTTAGCCAACTCCTAAATACCTGACTTCGTAAATTAAAACAAAACGAGCACACATCTGATATTCCATTATTTAACCTAAATACTCGCATCTTCCTCTAATCCTTTGACCGTTTCATATATCGTCTCTTAATGCAGTGAATAGTTAATACCGATTAGCTAGATGTTGTGGCAAACAGGCCCGTATTTTTATAATAAATTATTTTTAAGTGTCTGGCCGTCCGCACGCGGCCGACATTTGAATTTAAAATATATTATTTTTAATGCTTAGGGATAGTTTTTTGAGGTATTGCAAAAGAGGCAAGTATTGGACTTTGTTTTATATTATTTTTGGACTTTCTAGTTTTGTAAAGTGTTTATTTATTAAAAAGTAATTAATAGTGTAGGTATAAATAACTATAATTTTATTTGCTTTTATTTTCAAATTTTTAGATTAATTAATGATTATGGATCAATACTACGTATTCCCAGTACACCAAAAGAAGCAGGGAAAGAGATTTGGTAACATAAATAAATTATATATGTATTTTAAACATTTAACCAAAACTATTTTAGCAGGGTTAAAAACCCAAGGCCAACTAAGGCTTTTTGTTGATTGGTTGATTGGCTGATATTAAAACAAAATTAACCACTTTGGCCAATATAATAATAACTTCCTTTTTACAGGATTACTGCAGGCAGCGCAAAACTACAAATCGGGTAATAACCGAAACTTTCGAAAAACAAAAGTTTTTTTCCTTTCAACAGGTAACAGGCTCGCCAGTCAACAGAACCCGCCGAAAAAAAATTTGCTTTTGCTGTTCTAAAGCAGCATCTTTAACTTAAAAATATAGTCTTGTACTGGGTTTTGAATTTATCTAGACATCTTGTGACTTTTAGAAAGAATCCTTCTTGTGAGGCCTACCTTAAATATACCTAAACATTATTTTTTACAAGCTTTATTGTTTTACGCTGCACTGGTTTTAGAGGTAACGCATCCGTCGTATTCAAATCGAAGCAAAACACGGGAGACTTACGCAGATATGAATGCGGAAAACTTTGAAAAATGGTTGGAAAACGCCTTCTTCCTTGTAGCTTGGATGAACTGCCAGTTATTCTCCTTGATAACGCTAGTTACCATAGTCGTCAGCGGAGAAAATACCACCAAAAAGTTGGAGAAAAGGAGAATTTCAGAATTGACTGGGAAGCAAAGAACATTCCTTTTTCTCCCTTGGATACTTTGGATAGAATTGTAAAGATAATAAGCCAGATACCAAAACGAAAAAATCGTATGTGGTTGATAATTTAATAAGAGAAGCTGGACATGAAGTTACTGACTGCACCTGCACCATTGTCAGTTCAATGCTATTGAAATGGTATGGAGCGAGCTGCCGCGTTTATGATCTTTGTATTAATGTAAATCAAAGATGTTTTGAGTGTTGGAAAATATCTGGAGCATGTTTCCTCAGAGCACTGGTCCAAATATGTTCACATGTACAGATGAAATTTATAAAGAGGCAAAAAAGAAAAAATATATAATGTCACTAAGAACCATCATCATCTATGTTTTCTGACAGCGATCATATGTCATCTGACGAAGATAGAATTTATAAAATTAACCATGCAATAAAGCGTTCTTTACTCATACGCTTGCAGGAAATGCATTCTAAAAAAGTGACTACAGCGATAGGTGTTTATTCACTTATTTACGGCAGAAAAAATGCATGCACTTAAAAAAAAAAGTAACTACAAAAATAGATGTATTTCACTCAATTACACTACTTTTAAATAAACAAAAGGTATTTACATCTTGTCACGACCCCGAATTTGTTTAATTTTAGTACTAATTATTATTTAAAAGGGGGTATATTTTTTAAACTAGTAGACATTCTTGCCAATATGCAGGTATCACAAAATTAAAACCCAATGTTACTTCATTAGTTAAAGGAAATGTTGGGAGTGATGTCCATTCATTTCAAATTGTGGAATAAGAGTTTCAAAAGAAAACTGCAAAAATATGACGTTTATTAAAAATGTGAACAAACTAAATCGAGGGCTCCCCTGTCGGTACCTCCTGATTAAAATAATAATTTACTAAAAACACTGAAGAGTACCTACTATTTAAAGCAATTTATATTCTAAAAATCAAATGGCTATGTGAAACGGTCCAAGAGATATAAAATATAACCTATATCATGGTGCCATCTTTGAATCGCCATAGCAACCTTATAGCGCATTTGCGGTTCTATGTTCATATGAACTTTTCTTCATAATTAACATGTAGTATTGACCCTGTACA
This sequence comes from Listronotus oregonensis, assembly GCA_019359885.1. Classification (NCBI taxonomy): domain Eukaryota; kingdom Metazoa; phylum Arthropoda; class Insecta; order Coleoptera; family Curculionidae; genus Listronotus; species Listronotus oregonensis. The sequence continues at coordinate 11,480 of JAHBCN010017881.1, forward strand.
TAGGTTGTTCAAGAAGATTAAATAAAATGGAAGAATCCTAATAAACAATAATTAATTACTATGATGTTAAAACTAACCCGGCTGCAACCTAAAAAAGGGTAAGAAACATCCTATGCCAGGTATTAAATAGGGATTACAAATAAAAATTACAAGTTTAAAAATATCAGTGGCGTGCATTTATTTTAAAAAATATTTGTTTACTAGTGCCTAATTACACGCTCCTGATAAAGCGATTGCATTTTTATTTACATCAAAACATGATCTTTAATAAACACTTAAAGTTTAAAAAAAAATGAAGACACTTCGAAACAGCCTGTGTGGTAAAACCCATTATATTTTACAAGTCGAAATTTTATAATTAAAAATCTTGTTCCATACCGGATTTTTAAATTTTTATTGTTTGTTAAAATTTTAAAATCTTAAATGTGTCCATTTTAAATGTTTTAAATAATATGCTATAAGACAATTAATTTTAATTAATTTTTATTATTATTTTTAATTTTTTTAAAACGGTAAATGATTTATCACTGAAACGTTGACATCATTTTTTTAAGCGACCGAATATACTTTTTAATTTTTCGTGTACAAGGTTTAAATGGTATACCCTAGCGAAAATGATATTAACTGTTAAATAAATAATAAATAAAAAGAAACACTACCTCCTATGGGTGTAATTTCTTCGCTTCTATGCTGTGCTGGCGTGTCATTAGTAGGATCTGTGTAATAAAATGAAAAAATGAAAAATTAGAATAATAAAAACTGAAAATGACAAAAAATATTACAAAATCTACATAAAAAGCATTGTTTAAAAGTAAACAGTTATTAAACGAAACATGAATGTGAAAAACATAAGGTTTATGTTGATTTTTTTAGTTCTAACATATATTTTAAAATATATATACACATAACCAAACAAAATCCTAAAAGGCGAAAAAGTAGATAGATACAAAGGGGGTGAAGGACAGGGGTAAAAATTTGGGTAAAAGGTCGTTAACGTAGTTATAAAGGGTGAAAGTGAAAAATATTTTTTAAGTAAAGGCCGTCATTGATAATATACTTATAAATATATCAACTGAGTAGGTATACACATTACCAAACAAAATCCCAACAGGCGGACTTGTGGGGGTCAGAATTTTTTTCCACCCCTCCATCTTCCACCCTATTATATTAATATCACAAAATCTACATAAACCTTGTATAAAAAAATAATGTAAAACATGGTGTAATGTACCTGGTGTTTTATTTTCTTTCTGCTCTTTTTTGATGTGCTTAGCTTTTTGATGGTGAGAGCCATGTTTAGCTAAAATTGTGCAAAAGCAGGACATAAGCAAAAATATGAATAATGAGTGTATTGTACATAAGTGTTTACATAAAATGATTAAGATTTACAAACCAAAAACATAAAAAAGCTTATTAATTAATAATTTCTCATGATTTAATTTTTTAATTTGTTTAAAATTTATAGACAATGATGTGGGTTAAAGAAAAATTGTTTATTGTAATTAATATAAATAATTTTATTAACTATTCTTTTAAATTCTATTAAAAAAAATTATTTTTTTTTAATACGAGAAAACCCACAAATATAGCCCTATTCATTTCTTATTGGATAACCCTGTACATAAATAAGCAGTATAATTAAATCTAGATTTAGTCATTATAAACAAACCTAATTCTATTTGTCGGGTTTTTGTTGATAGCGCATTTATTATTTAAAATCTGTTTTCATCATATTTAATGATTTTAATGACATTATAAATATGGTATTAAACAGATTATGATATAAGCTACTTACCCAAAAAACATTTTAAAAAATGATTTAAAAAATCCTTTAATCATTTAATAATTATTAAATTTTAATGACCGGCATAATAAAAGTTTATTATAAATAACACAGCCAGCCTTATTGACATGGCAACACAATAATTAAATAACACTTTCTTTATAATTATTACAATTTACAATATTTACAATTTTTAGAAAAAAATATCTAGTTGCAATACTCACTAGGTTTTTGTAAAATGCAATGTTGCGTAAACTACTCTAAAGCCGAAAAAATAATATAAAAATTATAAAAGGTGAAGAAACGCACTTAACTTAGATTAGTTTAATTTCTGTATCTAATAAAAACCTTTTCATCTTTTAGTTTTTTAAATGTAATCTAACGACCTTTCTCTTATTTAAAACATTGCATCTATCAACATTTTTCGACAGAGAAGTACAGATACTCTATTTCTCATTATGTTTTCCTGAGGCCGATCCCATAGGAATTTTATAAAATACAATTATTTTCCCTCCAAACTATCTCACGAATTATCAACATCAATACAAAAGCCTTTTCCAAAAAAAAAACACACACACAATGTACAACAGCTTTAAACCTCTAAAAGGTTTAAATTTTACTTACCTCCCTCGAAGGGCATTATTTCTGAGTACTCTGACCAGCCATGGGTGTTTCTAGACCTTGCTCTGGTTTCGTATACACCAGGTTCCAGGCTTTTAAGGGTATGTTTTATGAGATAAACATTGTTTGTAGCATTGGTAACTTCGGGGGTAATAGTTTTCCAACTTTTTTCCTGAAAAAATGTTTTGGATTACTTAGTAAATTGTGTTGTAGAAGTTTAGCGACCCAAGAAAATTTAGCAATTTAACATAGATTGTATTATTTCCACAAATAACTAAATGAAAATAAAATGAAAATAAATTTAAAAATACAAGTATACCAGCAAAACTAGCGGTAATTAGGTTATATTGTTTTTAAATAATTTTAAATAAAATTAAAAAGTAATTCTCTAGAAAGTTGCCTTCACTTCGATCTTGACCAAATTTGGTATACGGTGTTTTTTAGGGTACTGATCATAAATCTGAAAAAAAAATCGGCAACTTTTTGTTTTAGAGATATTCCTCATCAAAGTTGAAAATCAAACCAACCTCATTTACACTATTCCCCCTTCTTTTTGCAAAGAATTTTAAATTTTACACTAAATTGGCAGAATATATTTTATAGGCACCTTTTAAAAATCTGTTTTTATATTTATTTTATACCTTTTTACCATTTAATTGCCACTTTCTATTTCAAACGCTGCAACCATGTATACACTAGGATATTATTTAGCAAACATGGCCGCCCTGTTTAAAGGTAAAGCTTTGCAATTTGATGGAAAGAGGTGTAAAATAAACATAAAAACTGATTTTTAAAAAGTGTTTCAACTTTGATAAAGAATATTTTGGAAACGAAACGTTGCCAATTTTTTTATTAGATTTGTGATCAGCGCCACAAAAAACCCCCGTATACCAAATTTGAGACATTAACCAATTATAATTTATAAGATCCATATCTTGTCAGGGATTTCAGATTCTTACTATTTTATAAAATTATTTCAAAAACCTCTTATAATACCAAAATTTGGATTTTTTTACTTTTTGTCACCAATTAGGAAATGGAAGAACGTAACTGTGGAAACTGTTTACTTGTCACTATCTTTAAATTAACAGTACAGCCTTCGAATTACAACTGAGCTTTGCGCAGAGTTCTGTCGCATTTTAGAAAAATAAGAAAAAAGGTTTTAAAGTCTAAAATTAGCTGAAAGAATGCTTATAGTAAGGAATGCAACAAAAGTGCAAAATAAATAACTCCAGAGCTTTTAAGGACCCTTCGGAATGATTGACGGAATGAGGAAATGCTAAGGTAATTCATATAAATAAAATATTAAACTAAATAATTCTAACTTTCTGCAATATTATAAACTAAAATCATGTTTTTAAAGTCTGCAACAATATTATTTTTGCAAATAGCCTTCACTCGATAAACTTTTAGAGTTACTTAATTTTACTGATATGATAAGTAAGTGGCAAAGACCGAACTAAGGGAGCAGTACCAAATTGTAATTTTGGTAATTGTCTCCAAAGTTGCCTAAACTCCGATTTTGACCAAATTTGGCCAAAATCGGCTCTGGGCTTTGACCACGAATCTAAAAAAATCATTTTTACTATTCCTCCTTCTTTTTGCGCACAATTTTTGGTTTTTACACCAAATTGGCAGACAATATTTTAAAAACATCTATTAAAACCCCGTTTTTATATTTAGTTTTATGCCTTTTTTTATATTTTATTGCAAACCCTCACTTTTAAACGCCGCAACCATGTTCACACTAGGGAATTTTTCAGATGACATGGCTGCACCGTTTAAAACTGAAACTTTGCATTGGAAAAAATCATAAATTGTGTGCAAAAAGAAGGAATATAGAAAAAATGGGGTTAGATTGATTTTCACATTTGATTATAAATAAACTAAACGTTTCCATTTTTTTTTAGATTCGTGATCAGTGCCCCAAAAAATCCCCGTATACCAAATTTGGTCAAAATCGGGGTTCAGGCAACTTTCGAAACAATTACCTTAATTTTTTAATCTAGTTTTATTATGTTACCTAACTTACCCCTTTTTTTCTATATTGCAATTCATGTGCTTTGATAGTTTGCTTGGATTCAACTTTCCATTCCAAAATAACATCTTTTCCATTTTCTTCGTCTTTTCGTGCTTTTTCGAGCTTTGTGATTGTAGGTGTCTTCACTAACTTTACACTCTTTTCTTGTTTTCCTAATGCATTTGTCGCGCCACATGTATATTCACCAAAGTCTTCTTCACTAACGTCTAAAAATAAAACAAAACATTATATGCGGAGTTTACCTTTAAAGAAATATTGTTTCTTGTTCATATTTTCATTAAAATGTAATAAAGTATCTTTATAGGTAGATATCAACCCTATTTCTTATTTTAATATTAAACATTTTTTTTATTTTGTATAATTTCTAAATCTTAGCCCAGCCACTAAGTGCAGCATTGTTATCCATAATCTTTTTTTAAATTTCTTTTTGGCAGCAGGTGAAAAAAACCAAATAAGCATTCTTTGTTATGATCTCTTGAGACATTTTACTTTCAAATTTTGACCAAATAAACTTCATTAAATCAGAATGTAGTTATCTTGTAAAATTGTGTACCACGTTCACGTTAAAATCTATAGACATTAACATTAATATATGATAGAAAAGTATGTTTATTTTAAACATTCTTAATCTTACTTTTAATAATAAGCACGTTTCTTTCGTTGTTCCTCTCCCTGGTCAATTTAATTTTGGGTTCTTTATTCACTAAATTTTTTCCATCTTTCTGCCAATTGACAACTGGAACTGGATATGCTTTAACTTCGCAAATTAGCTCAACGTCACTTTCATGATCTGTGTTCACGAAATACTTTTCTACCGAGACGACTGGAGCATCTAAACAAAGAAAAGTAAATTAATAAATATAACCTTTAGGAGACAAAACATTTGATCGAAAACTTTGAAGTTTAGATATGTGATATATATCAAAAAAAATCATTATAAATTTATCAAAGTTATTGTTAATGTTTTCTTGAAAATGTTCGGAAATGTTATGGTGTCAATAACACTAAAATCTTGAATTTTTATTTTTTTTATTTGTTAATTGATACAGAACGTTTTTGTCCGTAATTTCTACTTTTAAGTGAATCATAACTACTAGGCATAGGATGATGGACTTCCCATAGGTTCATCGTTCTCTCCAGTGGTCACAAATATTTGTATAGAATGGTTTGAAAAACACCCAATTTAAACTGCACTATTCAAACCAAAAGTTTGGCTATAATATGTTGACGATACTTTCATTGTATAAATAGGTAATGACAAAGTACTTGAAGGTTTCTTAAAACATCTAAATTGCCTCCGACCTTGTAACAAATTCACAATGGAGAAGAAGCATAATTTAGATCTACCTTTTCTCGACGTTCTAGTTAAATAAAATAATGGACAAACATCGGTATACAGAAAACCTCCCTACACTGGACAATATTTTCACCAGACTTCTAATCACTCTAACAAAACGAAACAACGGGTCATTCGTACTCTATATAATCGCGCAGTGATCTTATGTAATAGTAAGGAATCCCTGGAAATAGGTAATATGCCTAGGATCTTTAGCAGAATGGGTACAGTGAGAGACTGGTTTAGGAAATAATCGACAAATATCAAAATAAGACAAAAAACTCTAACTTGAACAAAACTTCGCAGGACCAAATATTTATGACAATTTCGTAAATTAGGGGAACTTCAAAATGATCCTCAGAATCGCGAATAGAAGACGAGACCGACAACAATGTTTCAAAAATGACGTATCCACCAAATTTCCTGTAAATGGTTGGTATACAGGGCTTTGATTATTTTACGTGGTTCTGGGGCCTTTATTTTTGAAGACAGGAAAAAATGTTTTATATAAAATTTAGGATTTTTTCCAAATTTTGAAATTATCAGTAAAAAAATATCGCAATAAAAAAATGGAAAATATAGGAACCAATTTTTTAAACACCCTGTATATTATGCGCCACAACGAAAGCTCTTTTTTTTTTGATTTCAAATATATATATATAT
>JAHBCN010017881.1:17940-28483 GCA_019359885.1 Listronotus oregonensis
GTTGAAATCTTGATTTAGAAATATATTTAAAAAAGTAACTAAACTTACGACTAATATGAATATCGATGTGACGGTGTGCAGGTTTATCAATCTTATTATCGGCGAGGCATCTGTAACTTCCGGCATGTTTGGGCCGAACGGATTGAATTGTTAATGTTTCTCCTTCAGTTCCCAGTCGTTCGTTGTTTTTGTGCCAAGATATTTTCGGCGTGGGATTACCGACAGCTCGACACGTTAGAGTCAAAGTGTCGCCTATGTTTAACTGAAACATTAAGGAAAATAAAATAATTTTAATATGATGAAATCAAAAGGCATTTTTAAGATTTTGGTTAAATGTAAATATAAATTTAATACAAAATTGTAATCATTTGGAAATAACAATAAAAAAAACACAAATTCGATTTTGTGCAAAGTATAAATAAACTTTGTGCTGATCCACTAAAGAGAAATAAAAAAAAGATATCAAAAGAATACCACCACAAACACTAATGTAAAATATAGAAAGAATAAAATAAGCGTTAAGTTCCTATCCAATAATCTCGGCCTCTAAAATCCACTCTTTTTTAACTTGGTAAGTTTTTTACTGATTTTTGGTTTTATAAAAAGGTTTTTTCCTCAAAACCGACGTTTCTTTCATTAATCAGACATATCATTAAAAACTTGCCAATTTAAAAAGAGTAAAACAAAATTGTTTTCGTAAAAATATCCAATTTACGGAAACCTGCCATATCCCAATGATGATAATAACTAAGATACAGTTTCAAACTTTAATTTTGTTTTCGTTTTTTCTAAAATTTCTTAACTAAATACTAGCGGCAAAAATTAGGATTTTGAGTCTTGAGACAGAAATTAAATTTGTTTATGCTTATGTTGTGGGTAGGGGGCGCCAGCTAGTTCTGCCCACTTGTTTTAGATTGATAATTTTTTAAGTTAGTATATTGACCTTTATTAAAAATAAGTTAAATAATCCTTTGGTTTAGCAAATCCACCATTATTTTATTTAGATAATAGTTTTTATTTCTTCTGCATAAAATGTGCTTTTTAGGAGCAACTATTTTCGAGATAACCGCATTTTAAAGGACTGCGCAATTTTCCATGGAAATGAATGCAATTGTTTTTAAACTTGAAAAGTAATATTTTTTTAAAATTGTTGAATAAAGTCTACACGAGAACTAAACTCGACAACTCCTCTAACCTCCCAAAATCAACCTCAAATAGCCAAAACCCCAGTGACATTTAAGGGTGGTTTTGGAGGGGTTAGAAAAGTTTTCGGGTTTTGTGCCCGTGTAGATAGACTTTGATTAGCGTGGTAAAAACTATTAAAGTCTAAAAACAATTGCCAAAACCATTTGTTTAAGAAAATTGCGGATGCTTTAAAGCAGGTTTATGTCGAAGACAGTTTCTCCTAGAGACTTAAATAAGGTATACATTTTTAATGCACCCAGAATTATAGTAACCTATTTTTTATTAAACAGGCCAACATACTAAGCTTAAAAAAGTTATGTCATCTAAAACAAGTGGAGTAGGCCGTAGCTGGAGTCCTCCACTAGCAACATCAAAAGCATGAACAAATTTGAATTTCTCGTCTCAAACAACCCCCAAATCCCCAATTTCAAACCGTCATTTGGGTAAAATTTTACGAAAAAAACGGAAAGTTTAAGTATTATATTATCAACTTTAAAATAAGACAAGTTTACGTAAATTGCATTATTTCAATTTAAGGAATCTGAGCTACAGCAGAGTGTCCCATTACTTTTTGGTCACCCTGTATATCGGAGTTTTCGGATTCGTTAAAAATATTCTTCTAATCACCAATATTTATGTTTAAAAAAAATGAATTAATACTTTTACCACTTTAACTGACAAATCGTGACATTTGACAAAGTTTGATTTTTGTACATACCAACCAATGCTTAGCAATAAATAGCCACATTGGGATGGTAATTTAAATATAATGGCGATTTAAAATAACCTTTTATAAAATAAAATTATTAACACATAGAATTTACTAAAAATCTTCGAAAGTTCAAACCAGTGTTTTAGGCACTCAATGTGTTGATAAACAAGGCCGCAGGAGCAGGCCAGCACTACTGTTTGGCAGCTTGTATCAAAACAAAACTTATAACTTAGTATTTTAAGCGCCAAGGTTTTTAAATAGAAACTTGGACCTTATTTAACATAAGTGTTTTTGGTGAGATCTCTTCTCTTTTTCCTAAGTTCAATCAATGGAAAAACGGCGGGGGTCTCATGAATTTTTTCTTAGCATACCTTGCTTTGTAGGTAGAACCTAACCTTTAGATGAAATATAAGAGACGAAAATTGCTAATTTTAAAGTTCTCGATTTGGGTCCTGACGTTTTCCTCTTCTAGTGTCCTAAAAACCTACTTACATACCAAATTTAAATTTTCTACTCCCTCGGAAAGTGCTCCATAATTTTGATGAGTCAATGAGTCAGTCAGTCAGTTAGTCATCAGTCAATACTAAAATGGGCGATTTTTAAAATCAAATAAACCACTTGACATAACTTTTTAATTTTTTTCACAGAATTTTAAAATACTTATGTAGATTTACCAAAAAACTCATACCTCTCAATAACAAAGTTAAGATAGGGATAAAAAACCTGAAAAAGTTTGTATAATATACACACTTCGTGCGTGAAGCCGGACCTTAGCCTGGCGCACTAGTGTACGCCTAGATTTTAATAATTAAGTATAAACCAGTATTTAGTATACAAACAATTTCTTTAGAAGTTTAATGTTTTGTTAAAGAACACCTCGATAAACCAAGCGAGTTATGCATCCTGTACCAGGTGAACCTCAAATGTGGCTCGGCATTATATATAATTTTGCAGCTGAAAATAATATATGATGCTTTTCATATCTATGCTATTTTAGCTCTTTGAACATTCCATAATGCTATCCTACTTAAAACTCAAATAGTTATATTTAATAAAATATTTAGTCACTGAGTTACTATCTTTTTGGTAAGAGAAAAAAATTCAGAATTATTTTTTTATAGAAAAAGCAAGGGCTCTCGTCTTTTCTCTATTTTTTCTTGATTGAATTCTACAAAATTTAAAATTTCTGTCGATTCGCCCCGGCACAGATATGTCTCCGCCATTAAGAAAAACTTATAACTTAAACTAGAATATTTCTAAATATATTCTGTATTTTTCTTGCGGATTCATTTATTAAAAAACTTTATACAATAAGGCTGCTATTGAACCCTCTAAACTAACAATGAGCTCCCAAAAAACCTTAAATATCCTAATACCTATCAAGTATCTCTGTGAACTATTTAGGTTTTTTGAGCTTTCTTGGGGGTTTTTCTTTTCTCTGTTTTAAGCGATCTGTTAGTTCAGAGGGATCAATAGGGCAGAGAAAGTTCACTCTTATGCCCCGAGACCAGAATTAAAGCGGTAATATTGTAGAAAGTTTCTCTTAACAAGTATCCAACGAGGACTTCTCAATTGGTTTATACTGTGCCTATCGTATCTACTCTGAGCTAATGGAATTTCCTGCCTGCAACCAAACTTTTTAGGTTCCGTATCATAAAGCTGCGTTTAACTCTTCTTTTTAGACCTTTAAAAAGTAGACGTGCTTTGGAAGCTATATATTGCATTTTTAGGAAATTGAGTACTCGACTTGCGAAAAAACTGTATTAGCATTCTCTAGAATAGAGTTTCAGAGCTGTGTAATATTGCCGCCATTTTTTCTGTGACGTTTTAGGGTAATCCATTACGCCGTCTCCACAAGTGTAACATTGTGGAGGTCAAATACATATATTCTATGGAATAGTTGGGGGAATCTGACAAAAACCAGTTATACCAAATCCATCGGCTTGTTTTTTGAGAATTCATATGTGCAAGGCAGATGGTGCTCGGGCTCTACGTGAGCTTGACAAAGTAAACTGAGCAGGCCGGTAACCGCGTAACAAAACATTTGAAACAAAAACAATCTACCTTTTATTTACTGCAATTATCCGCGGTAGAATACTCAGGTTTTGTGCTTTTGGGGTTATATTTATATAAAATTTACTTACCTCCCGTAGTTCTGTTGTCATTAGCATAAAGAGCGATAATCTTCGGACTAGACTCTCTTACGATCTTGTGGACAATTTCTGGCTGGGTAGTATCCGATAACGCTAGCTTACAGGAATATTTGCCATAGTCGTCCTCACTCTGGACAGATACCTCCAAAGAGCCGTTGGGATTCCTGTTATTTGATATGTTTCCTCTATTCTGGATATTTATTGAACCTTGAAATAATAGAGTGGTGTCTTTGGTCCATACCCTTATTGGCTCATCTGTAAAAACATCAACAAAAACAAAGTCGGTAAAAAAAGAGGTTTATATGCAATAGACCCCTCACACATATATTTTTTATTGACTACAATTAACCCGTTGTACCTAGATAACAATTCTGACAAATATTTTTATGCTAAAAATTTTGTAACGACTGTTAATTTAAAATTTACATTTTAAAACGTCACCAGCCTCTATCCACACATAATTGTAATTCTCGCTAAAATACATGCAAGTGCGGCTAAGTTCCAATATTACATCTGGAATAAGAGCGGATTAAATAGAATAGAAAGTGGAGCCAATCCACGTATTAAAACAGTATGGATTTTGAATCAGTGAATAGGTGTCATTCCTTTTTGTTTATTTAAAAAGTAGACTACTCCATACTGTCCATTTTTGTTTAATAAAATCCCAGTACAAAAATGTACTGTGTTGGTTCAAAAAGTCAGTAACCATGTTTAAAACAACAAAAAATGTATTGCATCGTTTTAAAAAGTGGATAATTATGATTACTTCTGGTGTTTTTCTTAAACGATAATGACCAGATTCTAGAGCTTTAATCTGTTTTTTGTGTAATGTATTTTTTTTCAATATTTAACATTAGATAGGAATAAAGGAACGCGATGGATTATCTTTTTTTGCTCTAAGTTAAATAAATTAACAGAGCAAAAAACTAATATTGGAACTTAGCAGACCCCATGTCGTCACAAGCCATTTTTGGTGCTCGTCAAATTTAAAGGCTAGACGCGAACTTAAATCGAAATTATGCCAAAACTTTTTTTAAAGATATAAAGCTGATGGTTTTTTACTAGGCAAAGGAAGAAATTTGGGGTGTTTTTGAATGAAAATAAATTAGGGATATCTAAAGGCGTATTCTCACGATTCAATTTTGGTTGATCAACTTTAGTGGATCAATGAAAAATCGAATAAAAATAACTGTGAGAACATAAGTTCCCATTTTAATCGTTCAAGTATTGTTGATGAAACATGTTCTCATAGATATTTTTATTCGATTTTTCTTGATCACTAATGTTTATCAACCAACAGTTTTATCTTTAAAGGTTAGATATGGAAAATAACTTGTACAGAAGTTTTAAATAAAGTTTTTGATAAAGGACCAGAAAGATTTACTGGACAAGAAAGTACTTTATCTTTTATCCGATTGTTAAAAGGATCTTTGGCCTCTGAGTTAATTTGATTACCCCGATTTGTTGCTTGAATGCTAACCTCTTGATTTTTGGGACTAGGGTTTTAAAGAACCTTTAGGCGAGCTTGAATTTTTAAAAGTCTGGCTTCGTCAGAGGATTTAGAAAACCATAATTTGTGATTTGAAGCTTTGGGGCTCTTTTGGTATGAGGAGTATAGGTCTTAATGCCGAGTTTAATTGTATCGATAAGTTTTTGACAAATTTCTGCTAGTGGGACCAACGACAGTAGCGATGAGTACATTATAATGCAGAATAAAATCGGTTCATAAGGGCCCCAAGCTTTAAAACAGAAATAATTTCATCTTTTTTAGAGCCCATGGCGGCATTGAGCGCTTATGTTCGCAATTCTGGCTTGTGCTGGGTTCATGTCTCAAATAGGGAAGGCCCTAATATTCTTTGGCTTAACTTACCTTCAGATCTTCTACAAGATTATCTGCTTTGTATATACCGGACCTCATCTGAAAATTTCCACACCGAGTTCTTTGATGTCCTTTTAATAAAGACACTATTATTTTCCAGCTTCCAGTGGCCAAAGTTATTATCCTTGAAGATTTTAATGGTTCACAGCTATAAGGACTGGCTAGGTTCTGCAAAAGCGACTTGCACGGCATACCAGGCGGAAATTTCGCAATCAGTAACTCGCTACTAATTTCATTATGGAACCTACCTGCTTTACAGAGTTCCCACTCACTTAATTCCTAACCCCTACATCACTTTCTTCAATTCCCAAACTCTACTAAGGATCAGTAACTGCTCCCACTTGGTCGCTCAGATCTTGGTTTGGTCACCGTATCATACTCTTTACATTTGAGGCAACTGAATGCATGCCGTCAAAAAACAGTCTGGCACTACAACTCGGCCGACTAATTGGTCTTTGAGAATTCTTTGGCACCTACCCTTGGGATCTACACTTTTTCTTACGATCCTTTTGAAATATCATAAAACTAATCAATAATTCGATTCAATTCAGAAACCTATATTCCTCTTCCAAAGACCTCCCATAACTTTAAATCACAAATCTTGGTTTTTAAATCCTGTGATAAAGCCAGACTGCAAGAAACCAAGCCTAAAAGTTTTTTCAAAACTCTAGTTACGAAATTCGACAGGTTAGCATCAAAGCATAAAATCGGTATAATCAAGATATCTCAGAAGCCAAAGACCGTTTGAACAATCGGATAATAGATAAAGTCCCCCTTGTTCGGAATAGCAGTAAAACTTCAGTCTATTTAAACTTTTAATAGGTAATCAAAAATAATAGTTTTACAAAAGTTTTTGAACTTTGGATATATTATTAAGGAAGTTAGAACACTAGAGCTATTAAAAATGTTCTTTCTTGCTATAGGCACTTCTGTTAGACAGAAAACATTTGATGTGCAACCTCTTATCACTGTGGTATTCCTTTTAAAAGATATGTAGTATTTATATACCTTTAGAGGATATTGACAAGGCAATATCACAACACTAGGAATAGTCTGTATAAAAGTCTCTGCTTTCGATACTATCTTGACATCCACTTCATTGCTAATTCTTCTGAGTTCTTCATCTCCTTCCTCATCTTCTCCTACATAATAGTCTTGATCTTTTTGGAGGTTTGGGTCACCATCTTCTAGCTCTCCGTAAACGTCTTCATCTTTATCTGTGTTAACTGAAACAAGAAAGAAATGTTTTGATAAAAAATCCCAAAAGTAATTGTAAGTCTATCTATGGTTATTGAATTATATTTGTTAAATACAACTCTAAGTTATAAAATTGCAACAGCAAAAGAGGCATAGCAAAAATGTAGGCCATTGGAGAATTTCTATTACTTTTAAATAATCATTTCAAGTTATAAACGTGTTATAGTGTTGGAGAAGTAAGAGGTTGAAAAAACGTTGATAATGACGCTATGTTTGTTAGGATTTTATTATTTTCTAATGGGGGTCAAATCCGACGGTCACGTACCGCCAATAACAACAATGATATTAATAAGGAAAAAATGAAAATCTCAATCTATTAACAGCCGACTGCCATTAAAACAGTGCATTGTTTATAACTAAATAAGCATATAAAATCATCGTCAAAAAAGGTTTAGGTTATATAGCCGGTTTTAATTGAGATATATTAGAGAAAACGTGCATAAAAATAATGACCTCGGAATGTCGTTGCAAAAGTCTTCATCCACCGATAAATCGGTTGCGCGTTGAGTGAGCTGGCGCGCAGCTAACCACTTTGATATCGCTGACTGACGACTTTTGAAACGATACTCCAAGGTCTGACCAATATTTTTATGCAGGTTTATCTATTTTGTATAATATATTTTAACTTCAAACAGCTATATGTTATTAAAAAAATGACTCTTTTTTACGTATGTATATAAGTTTAATGGCGAATGAAACGTCAACGACGAGTCTGATGATGTTTTTTATGCTTATTTAGTTGGATACAATGCGCTGTTTTGATGTTAGCTACCTAATAACGGTAATTCCTTTGCAATTGTGCAATCTAATCCATCATTTTGTTATGAAAAAAATCCCCAACGAAAGAAAAAAAGGACCCCCCTTTAAAAATTTTTTTGGGTCGACACAAGTCGATTTATAAATATGTTCTTTTAAAATTTTAGGGGAATGTTTTGATAGTCGATGGCTTTTTGCAAAGGACTTCCCCTTTTTTTATAAAACCCCCCTTTTAACATTACAAAAGGAAACCCAAAACCCCTTTGAATACGAAACCGCAAGCCCCACTAATCAGAATGGAAATTTCGTTGCTAGTAAAAACATCCCCCAAAAAAAATTTTTTGGGGTAGCGCGTAAACCCTTTTTTAAAAGATTACTGATTTTCCCCCAAAATAAAATTTATTTAATGCGTTATTTTGTTTTTAATAAAAGTTTATTATAAAATATAGAGGTTTTGGCAAAAAATCAGATTTGCTAAAATAATTGTGGTTTTTTAAAATCATTTTGTTGATCCCCCCCAGTTGTTTAAAAACTTTGTATATTATTCTTTGCGATATTTATTACATTTGCCCCAAATTTTTTATATTTTTTTAAAATTTTTTTTTAAAATTAGATTCGTGTTAAAACCTTTTGTTCTTTGGCCCGGGGAAAATTATATCGTCTTACAAAAAATCTTAACAATTTTTTTGTTTAGGGTAATGGGACAAATAAATTACATTAAAATTTACGGGTTTTTTTCCCCCCGTCTAAAAATAACACCTGGTATATAACCCAAAAAACGATACCTTTAAAATTAAATTTACGTTTTTTAAAAAGTTTAAGTTGAAATTTTGGGGTTTTTTGGATTAATATTTTTTTTTTAAAAAAAAACCGCAAATTTTTGCACTCGTGTTTTTTGTTTCTGAAAATTTAAAAGCTAGAAGCCTGTATCTTTTTAAAAATTCAAAAAAAAAAACCAAAAGAAGTTTCAACTTCTTCGGGGGGCCCCTATGTCTTCAATATTGTTTTTTTTTAAAGGGAAAATATAATCCTTTAATGTGATATAAAACTATTTTTAGATGCTTATTTTAAAAAGAAAAATTTTTTTTTTAAAATTTTCCCAAACCAAAGGGCCTTTAGATGTTCCCAATAAACCCGAACCAATTTGTTCCGGATAAACCCCCAAATGGATCCCAACTTAACGATATAACAGCACACATCAATACAGCCCTAGACGTTTTGAAAATAGATTTAATGCTGATGAAATAAAATAAATTCCCATTTTTTTTTTTCACAGAAAAAAACGTTTAAATACTTGGTAAAATAGATTCTTCAGAGTTATCGGATTTTTGGGGGGGTCCAGAGTAAAAAAAGTATCATCTGTGAGGATGAAACCCATCTGAAAAATTCGCCCAAACAAAATGGTCAAAAAAGGGGGAACACAAAATCGAGAAAAAAAATTCGAAGGGAATCCCCCAAATAGTCAAAAAAACCAGCCGAAAACGGAAAAAAGGGGGGGAATAAAAAAAAAGAATGGGGGGGAGAACTTTTGGGGTACAACAGAACAAAAAAATGGAAAAGAAAAAAGTACAGGCCCCCCTAGAAGAAACGTACATGTGACTAAATTGTTTAAAAAAAAAAATATTTTAGGCGTATCTATGGAAAACTGGAAGAACATTTCAAAATTTTTAGTTTTTCTTTGGGGTGGGGAAAAAAAATTTCGCTTTCTATAAATTTTATCAAAAAAAATAGTTATACTGCTGGTCCCTCGAGAAGATCCGGCACAACATTTACCAATTAAAAAATAAATAATGAAAAACTAAAAGTCTGCAAACGAATGTTTTTGGGCACTTTGGGGCTCAAAGAAAAAATGGTTTATCCAAAAAAAGCTCGGGGGAAAAAAGCAAAAAAAAAATGGAAAAAAAAACGGAAAATCGTGACAAGAAAAAAAAAAAAATACCTGGATTTTTTTAATGAACTTGAAAAAAATTTTTTTTGTTTACTGAAATGTTTTACGATAGGTACTTATTCCTTATACGAATTTCTCCACAAATATGAATAGTTTTCAATATTAGTCTTTTTTTACTTTAATTTTTTTTTAAAATTTTTTTATTTTTTCTTTTTGGGAAAAAAAAAATTTGTTTATTAAAGTAAGAAATCTTTTTATGCATGTCCACTTTTTATTTGGGTAAAAAAAAATCCCCCTTTTTTTTTAAAAAAAAAGTATCACACATAATTATTCAATAAAACGAAAAAAATCATAATTAGCAATTTTTTGGGGAAAAAGAAAAAAACCCTAAGATTAATCTTAAAACCCCCAAATTGTCACATTTTTTTTTCTTTTCGTAATATCATGTTTTCCCCTTTTTTTTTGAAAATTTTACTTTTTTTACGTCCATTGCAAATAAATCGAGTTTTTTTGGGGAAAAAAACCCCCCCAAATTTTCAGAAAATGGGACCATTCAGTCAGGTCTCAGGGATGGGGGTGGGTTCCAGCCCATTGACCTCTATAATTTCAGATCACCTGCAATAAAAAGAAAAAAAACCCCCCCAAAAAACCAAAAAAACAAAAATAGTAATCTATATTTCGAAAAAAGGGCAATTGACAAGATGAAATTAAAA
>JAHBCN010017882.1:0-17778 GCA_019359885.1 Listronotus oregonensis
TTTTTAAATAAATCATTTATTATTAATATCTGTAATACTACTTTAGATTTTTTCATTGAAATTTGGCATACTTTCTGAAAAATAAAAAAATTTTTTAGTTTACCACTTTTTTTTTTCCAAAATAGGCGGTAATTCTGTTAAAACCCCACTGGTAAAAAAAAAATGTGGTACACTGCTTTTTGATACATAAAATTTATCCAAATTTTAATAAAAATATCTAAAGTGGTATTAAAAATTTTAATAAAAAATTTTTTTTTAAAATTAAACCACCCTGTATCTCAAAAGAAAAGGTTTCCCCGTTCATATGAAGTTTTTTTTAAAATCCCCCCAAAAAAATTTTTCCCCTAAATATTGATGTAAAATTAAAAGGGGTGCTATAATGTAAAAAAATACCAACCCCATATTTTATTTCTCTTAAAAAATTGATTTTATCGTTTAATAAAAATCCCTTTTTTTTTGGTTTTAAAGGTTATAGCTATCCAAAAAAAAAAGTGAGCCTTTATCATACGGGGAGTATTTTAAAAGTCATTTAAAAAAAAACGATTTCCAGGGGCGTCCGTTATGTACCTGTATCCCCGTGGGGGGAGGGTCGGGGGAAAAAAAAGTTTATAGGAACTTGTCATAATCTTTTAAGGTTTTCTATTAGATTCCAAGAGATTGCCCACATATTCTGGGACACCCTGTATATTATTTTTATATTGAAATAATATGTTATCCGTTGACATTTATTTGGGTGGATCAAGTTTCCCCCCCCCCACTAATAAATTTCAATTTTTATCTAAGTGTGAATTTTGCACACATTTTGCACAGGCAATTTTAATTTTTGCACACCTGCGCAAGAGAAACTGTAAATTTGAAATTGGTGGGGAGGCCAACAACCCCCCCCATTTTTTTTTTAAATTTTTTTTTATGTCAATCGATAGCTTGATTTTTGCACATTTTTGCCCAACCAGGGGCCCTTTTTTGCACAAGTCCCCCAAAAGGGTAATATGCTTATAAAATATATCAGTAGACCCCCCAAACCCAAAAATTTTTTAACTTTTATTATACCAAGTATTTTTTTTTTATTCGTAAGAATAATGCATAATAAATTTGGGTTTTGGTTTCAACAATGCGGTTGTGCAAAAATTTAGCTATCCTTTGGCATGATAAAAGTTTAAAAAAGCTTTATTTGGTATAATCAAAGTTAGAAAACGTTGAATACAGGGGCGGCTACGGATATATTTTATAACCATCATACCTCTTTTGGGGCACTTGTGAAAAAAATCGCCAATGGTTGTACAAAAATCAAATACTTGGTATAATCAAAGTTAAAAAACTTTGGGGGGGTTTGGATATTAACAATGCGGTTGTGCAAAAATTTAGCTCATGCTTTGGCATGATCAACATTTAAAAAAAGCTATTATTTGGTATAATAAAAGTTAGAAAACGTTGAATAGAGGGAGGGCACTACGGATATATTGGCTACGGTGAACTTTAGCTCCATTGCTAAATAGCAATATTTTAATATAATTTTTGTTTTCACATATTTGTTACACCATAATAAAACACATAGGGTCTAAAAAAAAACGAAATTTTCATTCACATTATCACAAAATAAAATTTTTCCCCTTTATTTCCCGTATAAAATATGCTGAGTAAATGGCGGACTAAAAAAAAAAAAAGGGGGAAAAATACACTAAAAAGACTTTTTTTTTGGGGACGGTTGCGTCCTTCAATAAGCAATGTTGCCAGATATTTTCTAATAATTTGTTATTATTAAAGGGTTTTTTTTTTTCCCCATTTACCAGAAATGAATTTTTTTTATAGAAACAACAAATTAGAACAAACCCAAAAAAACAACTTTCAAACTTTTCCCCAGTTTTGGTTATTTTTTGGTTAGTTGTCTTGGGTTTTTCCCCATTAAATTGTAAAATTTCTTTATCATAAATCCCCCAAAAATTTTTTTTTTGATCCGACAACGTCGAAAAATTTTGGGCCCTTTTTTCTTAACCAAAAAAAAATAGTATTTTTTTGACTTTTAATTTCATTTTTTTTCTGCAAAAAAATTTTTTCCCCGGGGGTTTTTTTTTTGGAAATCTACTAAACAAAATGTGTTCTTTTTTTTTTTTTAATATTTATTTTTTTTAAATCGAATGGAGCTAAACTACACCGGACCCGGGTATATTTTATAAGCATTATACCTCTTTTGCAAAAAACGCCAATGGTTGTGCAAAAGTGTGCAAAAAAAAAAACTATTATTTGATATAATTAAACCTAAAAAAAATTTTGGGGGGGGGGCTACGGCTATATTTTATAAGCGTTATATTTTTTTGAGGCACTTGGGGGAAAAATCGCCCCAAAGGTTGTGCAAAAATTTTGCAAAAAAAAAAACTATCGATTGACATAAAAAAATTAAAAAAAAAAAAAATGGGGGGGTGGCGTTAATTGGCCCCCCCACAGTTACATAGTCACAGTTACTTTTTTCGCAGGTTTGCAAAAATTAAAATTGCCTGTGCAAAATTTTGCCAAAAAAAGTGTGCAAAAATTTACACGTGAAAAAAAAAATTTAAATTTATTAGGGGGGGGCAACTTGATGATGACCCCATTTATTTTTTTTCACTTCGACAATTTTCAGGTAAATTAAGGTAATATAGCTAAGCCTGAAATACATAATGAAAAAATGTCCCGGGAAATTTTTTTTCCCCCAACTGTAATGTCACTACTAAAAAAAACTAATATAAGTCCAAAAAGTAATTTTTTCGTATATCAAAAAAACAAATAAAATATGACAAAGAATACCTTTTAAAAAATTACATAACTTTAAATGGTTTAGATCCGTTAATAATGTCTAAGATTATTTTTTTTGGGGTTCGAATATTTTTGAGCATAATTAGCATATCCAGAATCATTTATTAATGACCCTCATTAATGCATGATTTTCCATTAATAAAGGATTATAGTATAGACAATTAAAAATACACATAACAAACATTGAGTCTATTTATAGCCTTGAAATTTAAATAACAACCATTAAAACATCGGTCAAGTTGGTTTCCTAAAATCGAAATACACACCAAAAAAAAATTCCAAAAAAATTATAATTTTCACAATTGCATAACCAAACCCCAGATAAAAAAGACCAGATACGAAACATAGCGTGGCGGCACGGTCAGCGTCCCCCACTATAATGGTCCGCTCAACGGCGGATCATTTAGTACGGGAGCCGTTTCTCGCGTGCGTTGAACTGTTTAGATTACTAGTTACTGTGAAACGACGCTAGTGCGGGCGTAAAAGTCAGTTTTAATATATTTATTATTTTCGACTTTTATAACATGACAGGTTATAAGTGCATATGTAGATGCTGTACATCTAATAATAAAGAAATATTTTTTTCGCTTCCAAGTGACTCTATAAGGTAAGTTCGATTTATGTATTCAGATTCAAAAATCACAATAGACATTTTTAGACCTGAAGCTTGGCTTCGTGCTGCTATAATAATCACACTTTCAAATTATAATGCGCTTAAAATTGTCAGAACTTAAAAAAAAAAAATTATGAATATTGTAAGGGTGATTAATTGAGAATTTGAATATTTCAACATTGGTATTTCTATCATAATACGCGTTGTAAGATTTGAATATTACAATATTGGTATTTCTACTATTATATGATTTATTGGAGATATTTTAGTGTAAATAAAAAAATTCCTGCTGTGCCTAAGTTATTATTTGGACGCTTGAAGAAAAATATACAGGTCGAAAAGTTGGACTGGGTCAAGATTCTGAGAACGAAAGGTTAGATTTCCAAGATTGTAATCCAAACTTTGTTTTTGACACACTGTCTATCTATTTATGTCAAAAACCACGCCCTCTTAAGGGGTGAACGAATAGGTGTTTTATAATTTTAAATAGAACCCCTAGATGGATTCCTCAAAAATCCTGTGTCTGGTCCCCATTCACCTCCACCGCCACCCTTTCACAGGGGATGAAAAACAAAAAAAAGTTAAAAAATAAAACTAAAACTGAACAGTTTAAATATTTAATTAAATCCGCAATGAAAATAGACATGTACCCCACCTCAAATTTCAACCCAACCCTCGCCACCCCCCTCAGGGGATGAAACAAATTAATAAAACAAAATTGAAACTGAACCTTCTAAATTCTTAATTAAATCCGTAATAAAAATAAACATTTTTTTATTGCAATATTATTTTCTTAATTTTTGTCATCCCCATGAAAGGGTGGCAAGGTTTGAAGGGTAAAATTTAGATCAGTCACATATTTTTCTGACATGTTTATTTTAATTATTGATTTAATTAAGAATTTGGAATGTTCAGTTTCATTTTTGTTTAAATAATTTTTGTTATCCCCTGTGGAGGGTGGCGAGGTTGAGGTGAAATTTGAGATTGGGTAACATGTTTTTGTACATGTTTATTTTTATTGCGGATTTAATTAAATATTTAAACTGTTCAGTTTTAGTTTATTTTTTAACTTTTTTTCGTTTTTTTCATCCCCTGTGAAGGGTGGCCTGGGTTGGGGGTTAAAATTGGGGCCAAACACAGATTTTTTTGAGGAATCCGAAAATGCAAAAAAATAGGGGTTTCTATTTAAAATTATAAAACCACCTATGTTCACCCCTTAAGAAGAGTGGAGTGGTTTTGACATCAGAATTAGATAGATGATTGTGTCAAAAACAAAGTTCAGTTGCAATCTTGGAAATCCAACCTTTCGTTCTCGAGATATTTGACCCAGTCCAGACTTTTCGGACACCCTGTATTTTAATATTAAACCCAAGTACATATTCCAATACTGAAGCTTAAAAATAGTCATTATTAATTTGCATACCTTTTAATTTTGACAGATTCGTGCAATACGTTCCTGTCCTTAAAAATAAAAAGTCTGATTTTCAGTAGTGCAGGTAGCCGCTGCCCGTTAAAAGAATGCCTCTGGCTATAGCGATGCCTTTGTGTGTTGCTCGAGTCAAGAACTTTAATCGAGCCGACCCGGCTTTCACATCTGGTTTTAGTTAAATCTGTGACCAAACATTAACCGAAAAAATTGTAGCATTGATTGGCGATTAATGATCGAGGCCATTAAGGCCCCTTTTTTGATAAATAGCTATTTTTAAATAAAAAAACATTTAAATAAAGTTTGTAAAGTAAATACCAAGTAAAATAAATATTATTTATTTCTCTAAAAGTTACAGAGTTGTATAAACGTACAAAAATATAAAATAAACCATTTTGCGTAAACTCTTTAATATCTAAGCTCCTTTAACGGAACTTTTTTTAGATGTCGATTTTACTGATCCATTTTTTGATCCTCCAGGTCCTTCTCCACCTTTACTTCCTCTTTCGGACTCGTAACATTCGAAGAATCTTTCTTCGGGGTAGAAGCAACTGAACTCTTTCTGGAACCACCATCTTTCTTAATTTTTTCTTCTGATTTTTTACTACCCACGGATATGTTATTTTTCGAACCGCTACCCTGAACATTTTTTTCTTCTGACCTTTTTGAGGTAGTTCTATTTGTATCTCCACTTGCTTCTGAGATATTATCACATACATCAACGCATGATGATGCGTGTCCCGGTGATCTTCCAGAACTACTACCAGAAGGACATTTACAAAATTCTGGCTCTTCTTTTTGTGACGATTTATGTGAGCTTCTTGCGCTACCGGTAATACTGGATCTTGCAGTTGGAAGATCTAAAATAAAGATAAAATATTTTTGTTAGTTTTAAAATTTAGTACGTATACAGTAGTTGGTCCACACATTTGCTCCGGTTTTTCTACAGAAAATGAAACGAGTTGGAAAAATTTTACGCGGTCATATCCATGAGGAGCATATTTTAAAATTTTTTTGAAATATACAGGGTGACCCAAAAAGAAAATAAATATCAAAGTTATATTTTTTCTTTATGGAACACCCATATTTTTTATATTTTTAGATATTATAGACCAAATAAGGTAAGTTATATTTCTATACCTAACTGACCGTTTCTGAGAAATTTAGAGAAATTTAAAAATACAGACCATAATTAAAAATTGTTTACACCCTGTAACTATAACGAGCTGCTCGTAATTAAATTTATTGCTTAGCTCAAGGTTTATGTTAACTATCACATAAAAGTTTTACCTAATATTATACAGAGTGTAAAAAAAATTGCCTCAAAGTTTGGAACACATTTATAATAACTTCCTTAGTTAAATGGAACACCCTGTATTTAGGGCCTATTTTGACGCGGAACTAAATTCTCTTAAAACCATATTAGGTTTCCTTTCCTATTCTTCTTTCTGCTTTTTATGCAAAGGCATTTTTATATTTGACTTATCATTTATCTTAAAATGGAACACCCTGTATTGCAATTAAAAATCTTTTTATTAAGGATCACGTAGATTCACTAAAAGCACAAGTTTAAATTGTTAAAATAAGATGTATCTCAGTAAAATGCAGGCAAAAGTAATAACAATTTATTGTCATTTCCAAAATATTAAAATTCTAAAAATGAGGATCGAAATATAGAGAGGCCCACTGTCCTAATTGTTGAGACGAAATATGGTAAATTGCCTTGTTTTTTAGCAAATGTATCAGACTTAATTTTTATTACAACGATTATTTAACAGACATATCTTTTACTACTACAGTGACGAAAATCCTAATATTTTTAAAACCCTTGATCACCAGCACAAATTGTCTGTTAACGTGTGGGGAGAAATAATTGGAATACGAGTAGTTTTATTTTACCATAAAGTCTGATACATTTGCTAAGAAACAAGAGCAATTTATCATATTTCGTCTCAACAATTGGGACAGGTGTGCCTTGTACTATATTTCGATCCTCAATTTTAAGAATGCTTTAATATTTTGGAAATGACAATAAATTGGAGTTATTACTTTTGCCTGCATTTTACTTGAGATAGATCTTATTTTTAAAAATTTAAACTTGTGCTTTTAGCGAATCTACGTGATCCTTAATAAAAAGATTTTTAATTGCAATACAGGGTGTTCCATTTTTAAGATAAATGATAAGTCAAATATAAAAATGCCTTTTGCATAAAAAGCAGAAGAGATAGGTATAGGAAACCCTAATATGGTTTTAAAGAGAATTTAGTTCCGCGTCAAAATAGGCCACTAAATATAGGGTGTTCCATTTAACTTAAGGAAGTTATTTAATAAAATGTGTCCAAACTTTGAGGCAATTTTTTTAAAACTCTGTATAATATTAAGGTAAAACTTTTATGTGATAGTTAACTTAAACCTTGAGCTAAGCAATAAATTTAATTACGAGCAGCTCGTTATATGTTACAGGGTGTAAACAATTTTTAAATTATGGTCTGTATTTTTAAATTTCTCTAAATTTCTCAGAAACGGTCAGTTTTAGGTATAGGAAATATAACGATAACTCACCTTTATTTGGTCTATAATATCTAAAAATATAAAAAAATATGGGGTGTTCCATAAGAAAAAATATAACTTTGATATGTATTTTCTTTTTGGGTCACCCTGTATATTTCAAAATAATTTTAAAATATGCTCCTCATGGACCCACATATGACCGCGCTAAAAGTTTTTTCCCAATCCGTTTCATTTCTCGTAAAAAAACCGAGGCGAATGTGGTGGGACACCCTGTATATGTTAGCGTCAGACACTAAAATTCGTCGTTCCCTACGTCAGTACTAGTCAGTTAATATATTGCTGGCAAACAGCGTAAAAACCCTATTCGACTAACAAGAATTAACTATTCAACCTTTCCCTGTAAGGCTGTTACGCTATTTGTTGGCAGTAAATGTACTAACATTTCAGGAATGTCTGAATGACACTACTGCCAAAGGGCGAACAGGTTTCCGTATCAATCTGTCAGGTATTAGTAGCACGACAGACAAACATTTTGTCGAACGGGCAGAAAATAGACGTTTTTAAATTAAAAACAAATCATTTTAGATCAAAAGATCAACGAAGAATCAGATAAAATTAGGGCATTTCATTAAAAAAAACATATTAACTTGAGCACTAGCAGTTTTTTGATGTTAAATTGTTTTTTAATTATTAATTTCAGTTTTGGCAAGAAAAAAATATAAGGCGGTCATTTTCATTTTGTACAGGGTTATTCATTTTAAAGAAAACAGGGCTTTATTTTTGAACCTCCCTGAATAAAGCCATTTTGTGTATTTTTTTTCGTAGAATTCAATAATTTAAATAGAAAAACATTTAAAACAAAAACAATAGAGTTTCACCACGAATGACGTATTTTTTATATGAAATACCCCGTATATTTTTATATCAATAGATAAAGATTTTCACGAGGAATTCAGTGATATAGGGGTTGCTGGGTTTATTTCCTGCGGTTCTGCTGCAATTGTCTAAAAACTGCATAATACCATAAGGATAGTTTCACCTGAAAAAAACTGACTGCCACAGGTCATAAGTGCTTATTTGTCAAAGTCAAGAATTTTAAAAATACGTTTATTACTTTTTAGAGTAGTTTTATAATGAGGTTTTCATCAGAAGAACGGCTTTAAATTATAACTCTATATTATAAATGTGAAGAAAACGCCAAGGAAACACAACGAAGATATGTTGCAAATTTCCACCGAAATATATCAGTAAAAACGATTTTAAAACTGAAGGTCTTATTCGAAGAAACAAAATCGTTACATATTAGAAAAAGGACTACAATGAGAAAAAGAAACCAGGAACGAGCTATTCTAAATTATTTTACTTTGTATCCCATTAAGTCAATTACTGACACATGTAGAGACTTGAGGTATGGCCCTGCAAGAAGAAGAGTAACCTATGCGACGGTTCAGAGAACACTGAAATATTTTAAGTATCTTCCATATCACGTTCTCCACTGCAGCATTTAACACGCGAACAAAAGGAACTTCACTTTCAATTTGTTTCCCAAATTTTAATCCATGAAGAAGATAACGATCCTAACCTGTTTCAAACGATTCTGTGGACGGATGAAACTACGTTCATTACATCGAGAATGTTTAACCGAAGCAATACGCACAGCTGAGCAAAACAAAATCCCAGGAAATTTCGAGAGATTAAATACCAAGGCAGGTATTTTCTTCATGTTTGGTGTGGTGTGCTTAACAGTAGAATTGTCGGGCCAATATTCTATGAGGGATCTTTAACTGGAGAAAGATATCTCAATCTTGAAAACGATATTGGGGACATTTTAGAAGAATTGCCACTCGAAACGTATCGCAAGATAATTTGGCAACAAGACGGAGCGCCGCCCCATGCTGTTCGTCAAGTTATGCATTATCTCAATCGCCGATACAATCAGTAACGTTATGGCACTATTAAATGACCACCTCATAGTCCAGATATTACAATTTTGGACAATGTTCTATGGGGTCACTTGGAGAATGTCGTTTACCAAAATGGGAACACAAACATAAGAGAAAAAATTGTAAATGAAATTAATCGTCCTAACCAAGAACCCCCAAATAATATCGGCGAGCTTAGAAAATGATTTAAAGTTGTTAAATCCGAATTTCAAAATATTTTTGGTCAAAAATACATGTTAAAACTTGATAAAATTAAGAAAAAAAAATTAAAATTTCTTCTGAAATGGCAATGAAAATCTCAGTATAAAAAACATTACTAAAAAGTAAGTATTAAAACAATAAGCTTGACGATTTAAAATTTAAACTCGGTCACTTCAGATCCAGGTCCCTAAGTCAAAGGCTACCAAGGTTAGCATTTATGCCCCCTTATACCTAAGTCTGAATACGCCCATGCTCTTGTGTATAATGTCTACTTGGGCTCTAACTTGTTTACTACAGGTTAAAAAATAACTTTTGCCACATGTTAAAAACAAATAGTCATAAACGGTAACAAGCCGTTCTTTGGCGAAAAAATGCATTAAAAGTTGCTTGACATAATTATTATAAAATTGCTGGAATAGCTGTAGAGATAGAAAAAATGATGTCACTTAAGGTAAGAGCTTGTTATTCAGTTCTAAGTAATTTTCGCCGATATTATATCAATTCAATGCTAAGTGTTATCTTAATTATCTCTTAACCCTGTTCAATTTGATTTGTTTTCAATCATTACAAAGTTATGAATATTTTTAATTTCGACTTTAATTTATCTTTATGGATAACTAAAGTGATTGTTATACATCAATGTGCGTTGCTATTTATATATTTTGACGTAATTAAGACTGTATTATTAATTGGATTTTTTAAATATTTTTCTTATTCGATTTTATAAAATTGTTTTATGCCATATAGTCCAGTAAGTGAAGACCTGAAAGTACCCAAAGCTGTAAATTAATCTGTACAGTTTTCATTTGTGGCGCAATTCTTAGATCTTTGCGGATGCTTTCGAGCGAGAAAAAGTTTATTACGATTCCTACGTGGGAACCCGCTAAAAATGGCCCCCAAAGTCCCAAAAATGAGTTTCCCGCGAATATCTGCCAAAATGTGCGAATTAGAGAATTTTTGTTCAGACAAAAAATGAAGATCACCTCGAGATCTACAAAAATGGTTCCTACCATTTTTCTCGCAACACCAATATTTTTCGCAAAAACAGCGCACAAAAGCGAAATTCGGGGAAAACCCGGCCATAAATCGGAAATACCAACTTCGCAATTAAGGCCTATTCTGAGTATAATTTTATTATCTAGTTACCTGTGTATAATAAGCAATCACCCTTTTATTTTTAGTCTTGTCACTTGCAGAAATATTTTAGTTGAAAGCTGATGTTCGTGGAGACTATTTCATTGTGATTCAAAAGCGCCTGTGAAAATTAGTAATTTATATTCAGTTTTTCGGCAAAGTGTGGGTGAAAATTTTGTAAAGTAACTATGGAGCCTATTGCTGGTGGTAAGTAGAATATTAAAAATAATATTTATTTAAAATATTTCTTTACGTTTTTCTATACTGGTGTTCTGAAAAGTTAACAATTAATTTTTTTTTAATTCCAATTTTTCACTTTTTGCTAAAGTAAGAGTATGATTTCCCGTAATTTCCCGCATTTAAATTAGCTTTAAATTATTGTTTAATAAGTCCTTTGTAAGATCCCATCTTAAGTTGCTGCGATAATTTGCGATCTTGACGAGAAAATATTTTTAAAGATTTATGATCTGGGTCCAAATTCGTATAAAATATAGGTCCCAAACGCAACAAATAATTTTCTCCTACTAACTTAAAGAATAAATCAATTTTTATAAAATAAAACATTATTTTATAGAAAATTAAATACAGAAATAAAAAAATTGCCATATGGGTTTAAAATTCAATATGGCGACCAATTTTAAATGGCGAAATCTTATTAAAATATATTGTTTTAATTACATTGAACTAAGAATTAAAGAAACAGTTTTAACAATCATTCATGTAGTTTCAAAATATAAATTATAATCCAAACAGCTATTGATAATGTAGTTTTTAGAATTAACATTCAATTCTTCAAGCTACGGTCTCAATTTTGGAAGATTTTTCTAATGTAATTTGAAGTACCATTGATTGCAAAGTATAATCTGTACAAATATTATAAAGAGGAAAGATTTGATTGTTTGTTTGAATTGAATAGGCTCGAAACTACTGGATCGATTTAAAAATTCTTTTACCATTAGAATCCTACATTATCCCCGATGAACATAGGCTATTGCTAGTAATAAAATAATTAACAAAATTACAACTTATTTCTTCAGGGTCTACAACAAAATCTGCTTTGTTTAAAAGAAGCCAACTTGTCAATTGGTTAAGAATTTGTCAGTCCAAGGAAAGAATGGAGCAGTGTCGTTATTTGGCAGAAAAAGTGACCTCTACCATGCGAGTTGAACGCTTGTCAGAAGAGTCTTCAAAAGTGTTATATAAATTCATCGAGAAATATGACACAAAATGGTCAACAGCATCAAGAAGTAAAACTGCATTTGAAAATAAAAATCGAGATTGGTTAAATATTGAGTTGGAGTTTTCTTCGTCAATGAATGAAGCTCAACCAGCCGAAATGCAGGATACAACTTCATCGAGTAGAGGGAGGCCATTCACTGGATTTTTAGATTTGAGTGAACGATCAAAAAGAAGAAGAACTGAACCGTTGCGAGCAGATCGAAGCCCGGAAGAACTAACATTTGCTGCTCAAATGAAGTTTAGGTCCGAAGGTAAACTGGATGAAGCAGATGTTAAATTGTTAAAATAATAACAGTCTAATAATAATAGTAACATTTTTCATAGAGTTTTATTTTTTTAAGGAAATAGGTACTTACACAGCGCTTATGTAATGCAATAAATGAACCCAAGGGGAGGGGGGGGCTTTAAAGAATGTTTAAATGAACGTGTTATCTTAGTTTTAACATTTTCTTACGATTAAACATGTTTGTGATTCATATCAGCACTACTATTATTTTTTTTCCCCGATTTTCGCCTGTGTGCAGCGGTCGAAAAAGCCATAACATTCCACACTAGATAGATGTGGTTAGTTGTGAGTCCCCGAGTCACTGGTGTGATGAATTTTCCTGATTTTTAAAAAACTATTGGACTTTATTAAAAAGAAAAAAGTATATGTAGAAACTAAACACTCTAAGCTTTCATATGATGTGTATTGAAAAGCATTTCAATAGATTTGATTCGCGTTTAATCTACAGATTTTCTAGAACTTCGAAAACTGCTAAAAAATGCAGATGTTCAAAACAATTAAATATTAAAATGCAAGAAAGAATGTGAAGGAAATTTTCTGGGATTATTGGACCCTTGCTAAGGTCTCATTATAAAAAAGAAATGTTAATAAAGAACCATTTTTTAAAAAAATATCAATAAATTAATGAAATTATTGTGAAAAAAAAACTTTGACCGCTTTTTTTAATATTCTAGAAAAATTAGAATGGATCCAAACTCGTATGCAATGATAGGTACGAGTTTTCTCATTCCGATAAACTTTGAATGATTAGAAATTGCCCGAGTAATGGAATAATTCGTTCGCCCGCTTAAAAGTTAATCCCTGAAGATAGCGGCATTCTAGCGGTAGAGCGGCAGCTGAATTGTGGGGACTGTTGGATCCCGTTATCTCGAAAACTATCGATTTTTTGAAAAAAATTATTAGGACCATTTTTGTAGATTACACGACAATCTTTATTTTTTGTCTAAAAAAAAGTTTCCAATTCGCATATTTTGGCAGATATTAGCGAGAAACCCGTTTTTCGGGCCTTGAGGGGCCATTTTCAGTCTTTTCCCACCTGTTAATGTTGATAAACTTTTTTTCGCTCGAAAGCGTCCCCGAAGACCTAAGAATTGCGCCACAAAGGAAAACTGTACAGATTTATTTATAGCTTTGTCCCTTCATTGGACTAATACTAAGTATTTTTTATTACCTTAAGTACTAATATACAGGGTGTCTCATTTTCTACACTTTTATAGGGTATCTCCGTAAATGTTAATGCTATCAAAAAAGTAATATGGACGTCATGTGCTCTTTTGACCCTATATTTTCTTAGTTAAAACAGATACACAAAAATGGTTTATGCATATGTTGTTGTATATAAGCATATTTATGTTTATTTAAAATGATTGTTGAATAATTTACCATTTATAGAATAGGTATACGTGGTTGGGTAAAAAAAGTTATCAGACCTAGCCTCTTTTTTTTAATGAAACACCCTATATATTTTGGTCTAAAAAGATAGCATAATAAATTCTCTTTTTCCATGTTATTGGTTTACTTTTAAAAGAGTTTCGTTTTTTTTATGCGTTTCAAAAGGCCTCTTGCACATATTGTTTTTATTGGCGAAAAAAACCCATTTTTTTTAATACAAAATGTTATAACAGTGTCACAAGCATATATATAGAACTATGGCGCGAAAATTGTATTTATGTCACAAGCTGCTAACCACACATATTCACTATGCCTGATCGACAGATGCCACCGGGGCTAAAACCAAGTATTATATCACGAACACGAACATTTTAAACAGAATGGGATCTTGGTGTGGTGTAAGATTTTAAAATTCACCCTTTCGAATGTGAAAATGTGAGATTTTATGCACAATTTTACTTTTTATTTTTAATTTAATAATGTGATAGTTTGTCGATGTCCTGTTTACATATTATGTATAGTCTGTCTCAAAGTATATCGCTATGGCTTTTGACGGACAATACCCCAGTAAACCTTTAACGATTTTATGACCTATTGTTACTGGGTAAACCCATTATTTCATAATGGCAGGGGTGGGCCAGGTATTTCTTGAGTATTGACCATTAGGTATATAAATATTTCGGCTATTATTTTAGTGGCAGTGTCGAATAACCGTTTTAACTGTGTGTTTCGAAAATGTTGTTTTACGAGAATATAAATATGTCGCATCGAAATCATTTGTCATGAGATGCAAAACAGGTTGTGAAAAATGTGTATGAAACTTTAATCAGTAGAGGACTAATTAAACAGGAAGCTTTAAAAGAAACCTGTCTACTTACAAAAACTCCAATATCATCGATAAGTGATATTATTAGTAAAGAATTGAACAGTAGGAAAAAACGTAGTGATTTTTAATCTTACCGTATAGACAATAGTGATCAGGACCTAATAAGAAGGAAAATATATTGTCTTAATGAAAGCGGAATTGTTCCTACCTTGGATAAACTGAAAAAGAAGCTAGACAAAGACGAAATCAATATAAATATTAGCCGTGCCACCCTCCATAGAGTTGTTTGAAAAATGGGATTAAAATACCACAAAATAGACAAAAGACAAGTAGTAATGGAATCGCACAGATTAAATAGAATCGTACCTATTACCTTTAAGAAATTAAAAGATATAGGTTAGAAAACAGATCCATAATTTACCTTGATGAAACATGGTTTGATACACACGACACAGTATCGAAAGGATGGGTTGATTCCAGTCAAAACTGTCAGACGAAAGCACCTTCAAATAAAGGAAAACGCATTACCACAATACACGCTGCTTCAGAAGACGGATTTGTCCCAAACTGCTTGCTGTTGTTTGCAAAGAATATTAAGGATTCTAGCTTGGATTATCATGAGGATACAAGTGCAGACTTTTTTAAAAACTGGTTTCAAAACTATCTTTAAAAAAATATTCCAAACAACAGTGTTATTGTCATGGATAACGCAAGCTACCACAGCCGTCTGCTACACAAAGCACCAGCTTCATCAAGTTCAAAAACTGAAATCCAGGAATATTTGTTGGAAAATTATATTTATTTTGAATTCATTTACAAAAACCGCAACTTTTGGAAGTCCTAAATTCATATGCAATTAAAAACAATACGTATGTGATAATTTGGCTGAACAGGCTGGGCATACTGTCTTACGTCTTCCTCTGTATCACTGTATGTTTAACCCCATAGAGCATTTGTGGAATCAAGTAAAATCAAAGATCAGAGAAGTAAATGTTACACCTAGTTTAAGTCCCAGTGTTATAAATTTGATGAAAAATGTAATTACTAACATACCAGTTGAGAGCTGGAAAATTCAGTACAGCACATTATGAAAATTGAGGACTCTTACATTTCTATACAAAACAACATAAATCCTATTGTAATTAATCTCAATGATGACTCTGATAGTGAAACAGAATTAAATTTAGATATTTAGATTAAAAATATAATTATGTATAGATAATATAGTTATAAATTTATTAAAACTTTGCATCAATTTAATTTCTTAACGTAATTTTAAGATTATACCTACCTAAATAAACAATAATTTATAAATCTTTATATTATTAGAGTCCGTCCCTAATGTTCTGTCCTTTAATACCTACCGATCCGCAGTTTTATTGCTGTCGACAGGTATAATCCATAAATGAAGGCAAAAGCTAACACGGTATACTGTGAGACAAACTATACGTTCCAATTGCTGTAACTCCTGCTTGACAAATAGCACTGATGATCGTTTTTACCGAAAGCGCTTTGCTAGGATATTGATTTTTATAAATATTTTAGAAATTTTCTTTATTTCCTACATTTTTTTTGTGCACACGGCCACAATTAATTTTCATTTAATTTTTTTTTAGGTTTGCCAAGATCATAAGGAAAAAAATCCCTTTTTGGCTTGCTACTCATCTGTAAATAATACGCTATATATCCTGTACTTTAAAGAAATAATCTGAAATCTACATTAACCTAAAATCTCCCCCTTTTTATGCTAGAAACCGTATTAATCAAACAGCTCCCGTATATCTTACCCTTGATATTCTCCTCCGTTTCCCTAATCTGTTCGGCGCTCTTTTCCTTCGGCGTCTCCTTCTCGGGCTTTTCTTTCTCGACGGCATATGGACTTTCCCATATGAAAATTGTTCCTGAGGCGCATGCGCTTATTATGTACTTTCCATCCGCGCTGAAGTGTACCGACATGATAACGGCAGCGTGTCCTATACCTATGTGAGTAGTAGTTCCTAAAAATGTTTAAAAAAAGTTATTTGTGGCTATAAATTGTCAAGTTTTTCTTCTTAAGGTAGTTTACTCGTAAAAGGGCTTTTCTTAAGAATTCAATGAAATTAAAACCTTGGGGTTAATAAAAAAACGAAATTTTTTATCGTCTGTGGTCTGTGAAACAAAATATTAACAAAAATTGTTCATAATTAACATTGTCGATATCTGTCATGTATAAAAGAATCTCAAAAACGATTTTTATACAATATTTTTTTAAAACTAATGCAATAGAATTAGAAAACTTTAAAACAAAAACAGAACTTTTTTACCGTTTTGTTATAAAGATATTGATTTTTGAAATTTTACATGTGTCGTGTTCAGGGTATCCCAAATTCGAGCCTCATCATTCCTATTTCGGAAACCTGAAGAGATACGAGCTCGGTTAAATGGAAGCAAAGTTACACAATTTAATACTGATCAAAATGCCACTTTACAAGTTTAAAAATTTTGAATACTTTTAAAGACTTTTGTAAAAAACGAATATTCGCAATTTTATTTTTTTTATTACGCTATTTGATTGAATATAAGAAAATAAATATTCTTAATGCTAATTTTTTTGTTTTCTACAAGAAAGTGTTATTAGATTTACACACCGACGCACACAGGCGAAAATCGGGGAAAAGCCGGCCATAAATAGTAGTAGTGCTGATATAAATCACAAACATGTTTAATCGTAAGAAAATGTTAAAACTAAGATAACACGTTCATTTAAACATTTTTTAAAGCCCCCCCCTCCCCTTGGGTTCATTTATTGCATTACATAAGCGCTGTAAGTACCTATTTCCTTAAAAATAAAACTCTATGAAAAATGTTACATATTATTAATGTTATTATTTAACAATTTAAGCAGTTAAGAGTTTTAAATTCATAAGAGCGTTTATTTCGGCTCGAATTGAAGTTGGATTGAGGCACTTAACAGAAAAGAAAGGTAAACCATTTTAACAGAATTGTAGGATTGAGATAGTTAATCCTGCATTTTTTCCAAATTGACTTGCCTTTGTCACTGTTGAGTGCCTCAATCCGACTTCAATCTGCGCTGAAATAAACGCTTTTTGACTGAAAATTTTTAAAATAAAATCCAAAATGACAAGACTTTTGATATACCTGAGGTTAATAAAATTGCTTATATAAATTAAATAAAGTTTGTTGGTTGCAAATCTGAAATTTGTTGATCAAAATATTTCTCTCACTGATAGCTCTGTTGTTTCGTGCCTAAACTGGACTCTAAGAGGTCTACAGAATCGTGTAGAGGAAGGTCTGGGATTTTCCCAGATAATAAACTTATCTTTTGATTTCGGGTCCCCGTTAATGAGCTGGATTGGCACCATTGATGTTAAAAAGATATTAGCATCTGAAATATTGGACTCTACAAACTGCTGTTTG
>JAHBCN010017883.1:0-17743 GCA_019359885.1 Listronotus oregonensis
AAAAAACTAACAATAATAATACCCTATTGTTTTCCCTTTGGGGGTGATCCAAAAAAAATCCTTTTACACCAAAAAAAACAATGAAATCAGGGCCTTTTTAACCGGGGGCCCTGGGCATTTAGGGAATAGGGGCCCCCCAAAAAGGGGTGGACTATCTCTGGGAAAATTGGAATTTATAATAAATTATTTTTTTTTAAAACCCCCCGGATACAAGTTTAAAAAAAAAAGGTTCATGTTTTTTTATAGTTTTCCATGGGTTATGATCAGAAAAATGGAAAAAGTATCGGCGTTCCGACTTTTTGGGAGACGACGATGAATTGATAATATTTTGTACAATAATTTATCAGTTGAATTAAAAATTTCTATCTGGTTTTTATTCAGATGAACTTTTAAAACTTATTTATAACATTTTCCACAGGTTTTAAAAACGTTTCCCCTTAAGGCGTAGATTTTTTTTGTATCATCTTATCATGAAAACAAAACAAAAATTTTTAAAAGTAATATCGCTTATCCATGGGTGATGGGAAAAAAAGGGCCCCCTCTGGACCAATTTTCCCTGGGCACTTACTCAAGGCCCGGGGATAGAGGGGCCGGGAAAATGAAATCCCAAAGACTTTTTATAAATCTATCTCGGTTAATCGACGATTTCCCAAAAAAGTACATCCTGTTTTTTAACTTTTTTTGGGGTTGTTCTTTTTTGTGGGGGTTTCATGGGATCATCTACGGTTAAAACCCATCCTCTACTTTCTTATAAATTTTAAAAATGGTTCATGAATTTGTTTTTTTAAGGCCAATAAAAAAGAACTTTATACCCACTATTTTTTTTTTAAATATCTGTCATCGGTAACTTTTAACATTTAAAAACTTTTTTACTTCCTAAACTTATGGTGTTCCCAATGAATACTACAATTTTTTGAAAAAAAAATAAAAAATTTTTATAGCGCCATCCCCTTTTAAAAAGGGCAGTTTATAAGCAATTCAAGTGAACCATCTAAAACGATAAAATAAAAATGGATAAGGAAAACAAAAACAGATTTTTTTTTTTTCTGAGTTGGTTTTCGTAAACAATTTTTTTTAAAGATTCTGCAAAATTTGACCAATATCTTTTCGTTTAATATTCCAAACTGAAAACGTTTTTTTTGGAGAACCTGCTGAAAAAAGAAAAAAATAGAAAACATGTTGAAAAAAAAACTTTTGAAGTAAAAAATTTTCACTTTTCTGGTTTTGTCATTTATAATTTTTTACATTTATCAAAATGGATCTCATTTTAAATTTTTTTCTAAAAAAAAGGGAACGGCAATATAAAACCCAAGTTAAAAAAATTACCAAGGAGTAATCTTGACCCTTTAATTTTCCAAAAAGGGAAATTTTAAAATTTTTTAAAAAAAAAAAATTTCCCTAGGGGAACCATAAAAAATGATAAATATAAAAATAAAAAGAAAAGAAAAGGAAAAAATTTTTTTTCTTTCGGGAGTTGGTACTAGCACAGTTTTAAAAAAAAAACCAGAGGGAACCCCGGGGGGGGATTGAATTTTTTACTGGCCCAAAAAAAGGCACCTTCCAAAATTTTTTTAACGGGCAGGGACCTGCACTAAAAATCAGTTTTTTTTTTTAAGGACAGGAACATTCCCGTCTAAAATTTAAAAAAATATAAATTTAATGACTATTTTTAATTGTTTGGTTTTTGGGTTTTAAATTAAAAAAAAAAGAGGGCCAAAATCAGGGCAAAAATTTGAAAGGAAAATTTATTTCCAAATTGCAACTAATTTGTTTTTGCCCAAGTTTTAATTTGTGTAAAAACCCCCCCCTCCTTTGGGGGTCTAAGGGGGGGGTTTTTAAAATTTTTAAAAAAACCCCCCTTTTTTTTTTTTCCCCCAAAAAAACTTTTTGGGCCCCAATTTTACCCCCCCCCCGGCCCCCCCCCAAGGGGATAAAAAAAAAAAAAATTAAAAAAAAAACAAAAAAATTTAAAAAATTAAACCCCAAAAAAAATAAACGTAAAAAAAATATTACCCCAACCAAATTTTCCCCCCCCCCCCCCTCCCCGGGGGGCTTTTTAAAAAAATGAAATAAAATAAATTTTAAAAATTAATTAAAAAAAAAATTAAAAAATTGAAGTTTAAAAAATTTTTTCCCCCGCCCCCCTTTTTTATAAAAAAAAAGAAAATAAAATTTAAAAAAATGTTTTTTTTTATTAGGTTTAATTAAATTTTTTTAATTGTTTTAATTTTTTTTTTAATTTGCACCCCCGGGGGGTGGGGAGGGGTTTTGGGGTTAAAATTTTTTTGGGTTAAAGTTTTTTTATTTTTTAAAAATATTTAAAATTTCAGTTTTATTTTTTAAACTTTTTTTGTTTTTTTTCCCCCGGGAAGGGGGGGGGTTAGGTGAAAAATTTCCCAACAAAATTTTTTTAAACCCAAAAGCAAAAAATAGGGGGTTCTTTTAAAATTTAAAAACCAATTTTTTTCCCCCCTTTTTAAGGGGGGGGGTTTTTTAATAAAAATTAAAAAAATTTGAAAAAAAATTTGTTTAATCTTGGAAACCAACCCTTTTTTTCTAAAAATTTTCCCCCTGATTTTCGGGGGAAAATTTTTTTTTGGGCCCTTGGACGAAATTTTTTTTTTTTCCCTGGGGAAATTAAAAATCTATAATGAGAAATACCAATAAATATTCAAATCTTACAACGCGTATTATGATAAAAAACCAATGTTGAAATTTCAAATTCTCAATTAATCCCCCCTTAATTTAAATTAATTTTTTTTTAAATTCTGAAAATTTTTAAATTATAATTTGAAATGTGATTAATAGCAGCACGAAGCCAAGCTTCACGTCAAAAAAAGTCTTTTGGGTTTTTTTGAATCTGAATAAATAAATCAACTTACCTTATAGAGTCACTTGGGAAAGGGAAAAAAAAATTATTTCTTTTTATTAGTGTACAGCATCTCATATGCACTTATAACCCCCCCTGATAAAAGTAAAATAATAAAAAATATTAAAACTGTTTTTCCCCCCACTACCTCGTTTCACAGTAATAAAAATTTAAAAGTTCGGCCCCGCAAAAAGGGGGCCCCCTCTAAAGCCCGCCGTTGGGGGAAACCTTTATAGGGGGGACGCTGACCTGCCGCCACGCTATGTTTCATTGGTTTTTTTTTGGGGTACTAGGAAAACAATTTTTTTAAAATTGGGGAAAACTCGACCAAACTTTTTTGTTTAATACTATCCAAACTAAAAACGTTTAATAGTAGTAAAAGCCTGAAAAAAAAAAAAGGAAAAAAATAGAGGAAAATTTTTGGTTAAAAATATGTTGTCGACAAAACTTTTGATTATAATTTGTCACTTTTTTTAGTTTTTTAAAAAATTTTTAAATTCATCGAAATCTTATTTTAATTTTTTCGAAAAAGGGGAGGAAATGGAACGGAATTTAAAAAATCAAGTTAAAAACGATTCTTAGAAGTAATCTTCCCCAATTAAATTTATCAACCAAGAATATATTAAATTATTTAGGCAAATATGGGTTTCCCCTAATTTTTTTTTAATTACCCCTTTTGTTGAAACAGCGAAGTACAAAATTATCTATGGAAACAACGTTTTTTTATTTCTTTTAACTTTAAACCTTTTACAAGTAAATAAATACCATTCACAAAACTGCACAATAGAAATATCCAACTACAAAATATGTAACGTAAAAAACAAATGACAATGGGCAGTGAAAAACCCCTCTGCAATTCTTTAATAAAAAAGGACAAAATCAGAAAGAAAAGAGGTCTGCTTATTTCCACACTTTGTTTTTTAATGGAATTAAAAAGCCAAAAGACTTTAAGAAAAAAAGAAAAA
Organism: Listronotus oregonensis; assembly: GCA_019359885.1. Lineage (NCBI taxonomy): Eukaryota > Metazoa > Arthropoda > Insecta > Coleoptera > Curculionidae > Listronotus > Listronotus oregonensis. The sequence goes on from JAHBCN010017883.1 coordinate 3,835, forward strand.
TTTTATAAAATGCCTTTTATTTTTTTCATGCCCCCTGCAGTTAAGTCTAAAGAAAAGTACTAAATATTGTATCTATTTAATAAAATAATCTCAGCCCTTTTTTAATACCCGAAAAGCCCTCTCCAAAATAAACATTTTGGGGACAGGTACAAATAAATCTTCATTTATGACAAACGTCATAAACTAAATAAACAAAATTGTCACGATTTTAAGGAAAATTTAAAAATTTTTAAACTTTAAATATTATTTTATTGCAGACAGCTTTTACATTTATACATCTGCCATACATAAACATCAAATTATTATTACTAAAAGTATTTTCTAAAAATGGAAAATGTATCTGTTTCGCTATCAATAGTTGGCTCTTTCCAACTAACCTCAAAAAGCGGAAAATCTGAAAACTCGTACGCGACAGACCTAAGCAATATATTATTTTTCAGTGGTGATTTTTTAAACAGTTAGGAAGTCTATCCGCAAAGTTGTGAAAATATAACTTTTGAGACAGATATATCGCAGTTTTATTGCTTATGGTTTTTAAAAGGCGTTTAGAAAACAAAAAAGTTTATATTTTAAAGGGATAATAATTTATCGTAAAAAAAAATCAATAGTATCAAATTTAAGAAATTGTTAAAAAAGGGAAACCCCTTTTTTCAACATAATGCTTTTTTAACTTTAAAAAAAAATACGTTATTAAAAACTGTTGTTTTAAATGTTTGGATGGCGTTTTTTTTAAAATCGCATCTTTTGGGGGAAAATTCTTTTTTTAGTTTTTGAAAAAACATAGCCCCTTGTGATAATTTTCAAAAAAAAGCAAAATAAATAAATTTTTTTCTAAAACTTTAAAAGTTTGTTTTTAATGCATTTTCAGTGTCTAAAAGTAATTTTTGACACTGGTGCTTAAATAATTTTTTTTTGCACTTGTGTTAAAAAAGATTTACTTTTAACACAGATAAGAAATTACAGAAACTAAAACTTAATCAACATAATTTTTTTAATTAAAATACAGTTCTGAAAAAAAAAATTAAAAAAAAAAAACTCCTGGGGTTTTTACCAATTCTTTTGGAAGATATCTTTCCCGGCAGAAAGCAATGTCCCCCAGTTTTGGACTTTTTGTAAATTTTTTTTTCCTTATAGTGCTTCTTCTATATAACCCCCTTTCTACCGTACTGGGGTTCCTCCCCTTCTCTTAATTGTATAATATTGCACCCCAGTCCCTCAAAACTAGCTGAGGAACGTCGGCACCATGTCTACTCCAAATACACCAAAATTGGCCTTTTTAAGATATATTTCATCCGGACTTCCGAAAATTTGTCGATTTGTTTATTTCTATTTTAATTTTTTTTTCGATATCCCCCACCCTTGCTTTTAAAAAGGAACTAGCTTTAATATCTGCCTACGTCCTGATTAGTTATGTTCTTTTTGCTTTTAACATAAAGTAATTTTTCCAGAGCGTAGCGATTTTATTTTGGACTTTTCTTCAAAGTACGCAAGGGCACTTTTTCACTGGCATTCTTGCCACTAACATTTTTCTAATCATACCATTTTTTAAAAAAAAGATGTTTCAGGTTTTTGCGATTTTTACTGCCCAACGGGAAACTGTATTTCTGACCAGATAGAAAAAAAATTGACATAGGGGTCTTGGGCTCGATTTTCGGGGGTTGATGAATGGTAAAACCGCATCCCAATCTCTATCGGTATCCGAGATATAGGGCGTTTTTCATTTTTGGCCATTTGAAAAAGTTCGTCATTTTGAAAACTTTCAAAACGGTGTACTCTTAAAGCACTTTTAAGGGGGAATCCGGCCAGATTTTAAAAATTATTTCTAGTTTCGTTAAAAAATATATAAAGTTTATTTTTTTAAATATAAATCCAGTTGGCCATGATCCAAAAATTGCTTTTTTTTTTTTTTTTTTGCTCTTTCAATGATATATTATTATTCATACTTATCTTTGAAATTAAATATTTTTTGATTTTTTAAATTTTTTTATCCATGGAAAAAAAAATCGGCACTTGTCAAAGTCAGGTATATAGCACCAGTTTTTATTTTTGCTAAATAGGCCATACAAACATGTCAACTATCAAAAGAGACTAAAAAATATTAAATTAAATTACAAATTTTTATATTTATGAACATATTATAAAAAAAAAAAATTGGCCTAAAATTAAACGAGTTTAAATAAAAACCCAAAAACCTATGGAAAAACTTAATTCAAAGTAGATGTTCAAAGTTGGCCCCTTCTTCCCTAATAAATAAACACCTTTATTCACTGCATTACAAGCGTTTATTAGTTCAACAGGTTAATCCACCAAAAGCCCTAGTCGCTATTTGCAACTCTCCGTGTTTCGATAGTTCTTCCTTTAAAAACTATATCCTTCAATCTTCCCCATAAATCTAATGGTGTTAGGTCGAAAGGGGGACTTAGCAGGCAGTTTCCATTTCCCAAAAATCATTTATCTTGATTCTTAATTTAAAAATCGGGTTGTAATTCGTTGCATATGGGGAAAAAAAGGGGAAACCCCAATCTTTGATAATGTTATAAAGCCTGCTTGAATCTTCAAAAAGTGCAATGTTGTAAATTTTCCCACATACTGTGTTTAACTTTCATAAAAAATGGAAAAAAAATCGGACAAAAATCTAACACAAAAAAAAACCTTGCGTCTTGTCTTTTACGCACTATAATGTGGGTTTTCGGGAAAGCAATATTAGGGATTATACCTGATTTTTTATCTGAAAAAATCTATTCTTTCCCACTGTCCGATCTTTATAGAAAGTTTATGTTCAATCTGCTTATTCACTCCCCCCCTCCAAATAATCTTTTGAAAAAACCCCAAAATTCTGAAGATGATGAATTTTTTCTTACTCTGTACGGTTGTGCTTTTAAGGGTTTTACAAGTTTAGTTTCTCAACACCGTTACCTCAATATCGATCGATGAAGGGCGGGTTTGGATGGTCTAAACCTCACTAATATATTTAGTTCCTGAATTTCCCCCATCATCAATGCATACGTTCTTCCCGGCATCTTAAAACTTCCGTAATTTGTTAAATTTGACCCAGACAAAAGGGTCTTTTATCTGGATGGGGGCCCCCGGAAATCTATTGATATAATTACTTGCGGCCTCATTTCACCAGACAGGAAAGCACTTTAACATGTCAACTTTCTCGTAATTTTCATACATTTTTGCAATCCTCTCAAATAAAACAGAGTTCCAATCAGTTACTGATAGAACTGATAAATTCTTTACCTGACTTTGACAAGTGCTGATTTTCCATGGCCTACTATTGCAAAATTAAAAACTGAAATATCTCGCTCAATTTCAAAGATAAGTATGAAAAATAAATATATCAATGGAAAGAGCAAAAATAAGCATTTTTTTTTTTTTGATCATGGCCAACTATGATTTATATTTAAAAACTAAGCATATATTTTCAACGAAACTAGAAATAATTTTTAAATCTGAGTAGTCAAAAAAATGCCTTAAGAATGTTACATCGTTTTTGGAAGTTTCAAAAATAGGACTTACAATTTTTTTAAATGGTCAAAAAATGAAAAACGCCTAAATCTCGGATACCGATAGAGATTTCGGATGCTTTCACCCTTCATTAAAATTTTGAAATGAGCCCAAGACACCTATGTCAATTTTTTTCTATCGTTTGGGAAAAACGAGTTTCCTGTTAAAAAAGTCAATCGCACCACCCTGTACATTCGTATTGTTGCTTTAACATAAGCAATAATTCAAAAGTAACTTTATTGCGGGTTTTCGATTTCACGGGGAGAAAATTTATTTCTTGATCCTTTCCATCGAACAAGAATTCGTTATTTGACGTTTTCTTGTCACAAAGACAAATCAACAAATTCATTTTGTTTTTCCTTTGCAACTTATTTCATAGATAAATTAGAGGAATTAGAGTTTAAAAATGATAATAAGGTCGATGGTCCCCTCCTTTATTTTGGGCGTTTAATGGTGTTTTTAGAAAAAAAAGTGTATGGAAAAATAGGCTAATTTTTTTCCTTTATTTTCGAGATATTCAAATCAAAGTTTTAAAAAAACAAACTACCTTTTTATTTTTTCCCATTTCCTTCTTTTTTACACAATCTGATTTTTACCCAAATTTGTAAATATTTAAACTTTTTTTTAAACCCCTTGTGTTTTTATTTATTTATACGTTTTCTAAATTGCAATTTTCCTGATTTACCTGCAACCCACTTGGGCATGTTAAGTGGATGTTGCAATTAAATGGAAAGTTTTAAATTAAAAAAATACCAGTTTTAAATGTTAATTTTAAAATTAAAATTAAAAAAACCCAAATGCAAAGAAGAGGAATAGTTAAAGTTAGTTTGATTTTTATTGTGTTGAAAATATTTCAGTTTCCCGTAATCGGCCCCAAAAAAACCCCCAATCCCAAAATTTTGGGGAATTAAATCGGAGAGAAGCACTTTCGGAGACAATTAAGGTTTTATTTTTTTAAAAAAGACATGGAACACCGCCTTCGTCATGTTCCCTTCTTTTTCACAAAATAAAAGGGATTTGGCACATATCATAAATAACTATTTGTATTCTTAAACTTTAAGACTAATTATCTAAAAGTAACCCCCTTGAAACCTTAAACGGTGAAAAATTAGAATGTTATTCAAGTGGTTTCTGAGATATTCGATTTTAAATCGCATTTTATGGTGACCGTTAAATCTGACGAACGAAGAATCTTCAAATTCTCCTGAGAAATGCGTTTTGGAAAGTAGTTAGGATCCCAATAAAAACAAATTAAAAACCTCATTTTTACTAAACCCTAAACAGGGGCGTAATATCATTTTTTAAAGGTGTGGGGCCCGATTATTTTTGTGTTTGGGGCCCCCTTAAAAGACAGAAAAAAATAAAAATTGGTTTTTTTTCCATATTATCCTAAATTACCCAATTAAAATATGAATAAAAAGGGAAAAATATAGGCAACTTCAACTTTGTTAAATGAACACCTAAATTATGCCGACAACAAAGTCTTTTTTCTGATTTTAAAAATTATATATATATATATATATATATATATATATATATATATATATATATATATATATATATATATATATATATATATATATTTCCAATGAAATCCCCAGGCCCCGGTCCTGTTTTTTTTGGGAAGATTCTGACGACATAAAATATAAGTATAAAATTTTTAAAATTTAAGAATAAATAAAATTTACAATCTGTTTTATTAATTTTAAATTTAAACCGAGATTGATATTTAAGAATTTTCTAAATTTTTAAAAATTTTAAAATTGCTAGTCCATTAAAAAAAAATAAATAATTATCCTAAAAAAACGAGTTATCAAAACTTTGTTTCCCCGTGTTTATGTATTTAATAGTATCAAAGATGGTACCCGTTGTTGGTATAATAAGTAATATTCCTTTACTTCGTCACATTATTTTTTTTCCCATAAAAAAGACCTATGCGATTTTTTGTTCTTCTGAATAGCCCATTGACAAAAAAACAATACAAACTACTTTTTTAAAAGTAAAATGATAAATTTTAACTTTTTTCAATATCAATACATCAAATTTATTAAAACAATTTTATTGTTCATAACCCTTTATACTAATATGATTTTGTCAATTTATTTAAAATTTTAAGCTTAAAAATCTCAAAAAAGGTTCATCCAAATATCATTAATGTATATATTTGAAATCAGAAAAAAGATATTTTATTGTAGCATAATATAATGCATTTAAAAAAATTGAAGTTGCCTATATTTTTCCATTTTTTTTTTTCAATATTTTTTACTAATAATTTCAAAGATAATATGGAAAAAAAAAAAACTCAATTTTTATATAAAACATTTTCTGTCTTCAAAAATAAAGGCTTCGAAGCCACGTAATAATCAAAGACCCTGTACTTTAGAAGTTTCCATCTAATTACATCTGAGGTTAAAGTCACAATTGTCTTAGAATTAAAATTTCAGGCAGAATTTTATTTTTAAAAAATTGCTGCTTTTTTCCTCAACCAGGCGCAATTTAACGAACATCAGGGTTAGCAATTTTCTCTTCATCTTCAGTCTAAAGGTTAGGGATCCCAGAAAAAAAGGGATGAAATCCCTTCCATTTTTCCTCATTGAACTTAGAAAAAAGATCCCACCCCAAAAACATATAAGATAAGGCCCAGTTCCTATCCAAAAAAACTGGAGGGTCTATAAGAAAATTTTTGTTTTTTGGCAATTTTTAACGATCTTCTGTATTTTTTAAAATAAAAAAAATATTTCGAGGGCCAGTAAATACTTGGCACAAACAAAAATGTGAAACAAAATTGTATGAATATGTCTAACTAGATCTCACAATCGGGACTTTAAAAAATGAGAATATTGGGTGACTTGGCCTAACTTTATGTTTAAAATAAGGATAATGTAATCCGTATTGGTAATTGATTTTAGAATCTCAAGTAAATCAATCACTTATAAGTAATTGAATAACTTAGAAATTAATTCAATTTTTTAAATTTTTAATTTCGATTAAACACATATACCGAGGTTTTTTAAAAAAATTGAAAACCCTTGTTAGATTCCAACTAAAAATTTAAAAATTAATAGTTATATATATAATTATATATATATATATATATATATATATATATATATATATATATATATATATATATATATATATATATATATATAATATATACAGTGTTTTAGTTTGTTTTATTTGGTTACTCGCCTTTTACTTTTTGAAAATGGGACCCTGCCCCGGGTCCCGGGGGTTGCGGCTGACCCTGTCCAGCTATGGCCCCCCTATGAACTTGCAGATCGCCTGCAACAAAGAAGAAAACCCCAAAAACCAAATCACAAATTCTACGTTTCGGTGGCAAATCGCCGTTTCAAGTTTGGGAAACTAAAACAAAATTTAACTAAATTTTAAGAATTTTAGGTCGGGCTTAGGAAATTCTGATGGCTTTTGAACTTTTATTTTTTGGGCAAAAAAAAGTGACAATAGGTTATTGGACTGTTGAAATTTTATATTTAAGACCAGAAAGGTGGTATGTTTTAATTGATTTCAGTTTACCTGAATTTCTATCAAGCATAGGTCCCTTTAAAAATTTTTTTTAACTAACAGATATTGATGCTACATCTGTCTTTATTTAATAAAATAAATGCACTTTCTTTTATTTTACGTTTTTGAAAAAGTTTTTTGCTATAATGCTAGAAGCATTCCAGTTTATTATGTGGTTTTTAAATAATCGTGTTGACAGATTTTTGATTTGAAATTGTGTTTCTAATAATGTTCTATGTTCTTTTATGCGTTTGGCTAATGGTCGGGGAAGTTTCATATAAAAATTTTTTAAACATTCACGGGATCTTATAAATGACTTTTTTTTGTGTTTTCGTTTAAAATTATGTTTTTTTTTGTTACTTGAATCTAATGGTGTTTTGTTTTTTTTAAAAGATAGTCAAAATATTAAATTTTTTACTATTCGGGGGTTATTGTCCAAAATATATGGTAAAAATAGATTTGTAAATCTATTTTTTTTTGTCTTAAATTTGGTTGTTCAAATTTTGGATTTATTTATAAAAACAAGAGGATAATTTTTTTTTTTAAAAATTTTTTTTCATTTTCTTTTTTTTTGATCAGAACAAATTTTTTAAATTCTACCCAAAAAGACTTTTACAACCCCTTTCTTTACCAAAAGGTGATTGGGAAGTTAAATTTAAGTATCTGTTGGTATGGGGGGGGTTTTTTCCTTATTTTGGTTTCATATTTACATCTTTTTTATTAGAATACAAGAAAAGGAATTTTTGTGAGTTTGCTTTTTCTTAAAGTATGAAAAAGTGGTTCTTGTGTATTAATTTTTTTAAAATTATTTAAAAATTTTTTCGTTGTTGGTAAATGAAAAAATGTCATCTATATATCTCCACCAAACTAAAGGTTTATAATTATGATTTTGAACAAATGGATTCAAAATTTTCCTTAAAAATATTACTTAATAATGGTAAGGTGAACCCATGGCCATGCCAGAAGTTTGTTTGTAAAAGCGGGTTATATTGGAAGTATGTTTTTTAGCAAAAAGTTAATAATTCAAGAATTTATGTTTGGTTCTTTCGTCCCAAAGGGGGACATCATTTTCTAATTTATTTCTAACAATATTTAATGTTTATTACAGGAACATTTGTGAATAAACTTTAACATCAAAACTCAAGGGGTTATTTGTGTCTATGTCAATTGTCTTAATTTTCTAGAAAATGTTAAATTTTAATGTTTAGTATTGTTTACTAAAGGATCTAAAATAGTAAGTAAAAATTTTGCTAATGGGTGTGGGGTAGGGTTTACAACTAATATAGGAGTAATGTTTTATCAGGTTTTTGTATTTTGGTACTCCATGTGGAGGGTTTTATTTTTATGGGGTGTAAACTTTCTTTTCTGTAAAGCTTTTTATATCTTTTTTTTAAAAAGTTTAAATTGTCTTTCCCAAAGTTCCCGTTGGATTCCCCTTGTTTATTTTGGGTAAATAAAGACAGGGGTTTTTGTAGCATCAATATCTGTTAAATTTAAATATACATGGTTACTATGGGGGTGATGGGGAGAAATTCAGGTAAACTGAAAATCAATTAACACCATACCACCCACCTTTCTTTTTTTAAATTATACATACACCATCAATAACCTATTGTCATTAACAAAACGTCATTAAATTCAAAAGCTATCAGAATTTCCTAAGTTTTCAGACCTAAAATTTCTTAAAAAATTTTAGTTTAAATTTTTGTTTAGTTTCAAATTTGATAACGGTATTGCCACAAATGAATTAATATTTGTGTTTTGGGGTTTTTGGGGGTTTTTTTTTCTTTTTTTGCAGGCGATCTGCAAGTCATGGTCCCATGCGGACGGGTCAGCCCAACCCCGGACGGACAAGAAAAATCCCATTTTCCAAAAGTAAAGGCGAGTGACTAAATAAAAAACTAAAACATGGATCAAAAAAACTATAGAACATAAATATTTAATATACAGTGTTCTAAGGGTTGGAACATATGGAAAACTTTTATTATTCATTTTTAAATTATTCTTTATAAAAAGTTCTGCATGCTCAAAATCTAAATGCAATCAAAGGTATAAAATTTTATCAAAATTTATGCAGGGTATTTCCAAAATATGAATTTTGCTCAAGAGTACCTTTATATTTCACAATTTCAAAAATTGTTATAATAAAAAGTTGGTCGAAATTAAAAACTATGTTTTAATATGCAATAACATTCTTCCAATTAAAAAAAAATATTTTTTACAAGTTTTGCTTTTATTTCTACTGAATTTTATAATACTTTCTACCAAATTTGGCTAAATACAACTGATGTTTTGAAAATTGACAAGAAATGTTTGGAAAACATTTTTGTCAATCATCAGATATTGATTTTTTTAATCTATACAAAGGTAAAGTCAAAAATGAAGTTTAGACTAGAGTAAAGTACCTTTATATTTAACAATATCGAAAATTGTATTAAAAGTTCTATGAATTTAAAATCACGTTTAAATATTCAGTTGCATTAATTTATAAAAAATATAAAAATATTCAAGTAATTCAATCACTTAGAAAGTAATTCGATTACTTATAAAGTAATTGAATTACTTAGAAATTAATTCAATTACCTAATAAATAATTAAATTACTACAAAAAATTTAATTACCCTTCTTTATGAAAAAACTGCCGGAATTTTGGCCAGCCAGAAAGAGCATCTTGAAAAACGGCGGGTCGCTTTGAATCCGGCGAACACCGCCTCCGCGCGGATTTTGTATTTTTGATTGATGCTTACCGCCACCGTTTTTATACTTTTTTTGTGATAAAATCTGTTGATGTTTGGGGTAGGATAAAAAGAAATTTTGATTTTAGGGTCATTTAATGTTGAAGTTGCCGAGAAAGCAGTTTGAATAGTGTATAAATATTTTATTTGTTTAATGTATCGTGTTTAATATATGTGGTAATTTAAATGGAGTAATTGCTAACATATTTAATTACTTTTAGTTTTAATTGATAATAAAATTACTTTGAACAAACATGCTAGTAATTGGTAATCGTAATTTACTACTACTTAGAAGAGTAATTGGTAATTGTAATTAAATTACTTTTTACAAGTAATTGCGACAGCTCTGGCCGCCATAAAAGAACCGAATAGGGTTCATTAACTCTATCAAAACAATAAAATTTTATATTACAACAAAACATGTATAAATGAATTATCACTAATAATTTTATTAAAGAACAGTTATAAAAATAAAAGAAAACAAGTAAAAGCAGTTTTTTAGGAATTTTTAATGATTTGCTTTTTATAATAAATTAATGTTACACATCACAAATATAATAATAAATTATTCATCAATTTCAAGTAAGTAAGCATTAGATGTAAACATAAATTAAAACAAGAATAACCCATTAGATCATTAAAATTGGAACAGTAAATATTTATTTACTAACAATTAAAACAATAAAATAGGAATCATTTATACGGAAAACATTGTTTAGCTTTTAGGAGTAACACGGTTGTATTAAATAATTCAACGGGATTTTACTGTCTGCTATCAGATAACCATATATTAGATTAGACTATTTTTAAATGGAGTTGGGCACGTTGGTCCTCTTCCACTGCGGCCTTAACGGATTTTTTGTGGTTCCTCCATGCTGTTGTATAGTATCGTGTCTGGGGCGGTCCTTTTAAGTTAATTGTCGGTTTTTGCTTTTTCCCCTCCAGCTTCCAAATCTGAGCCTATAGCTCTTTTTTTTCGTTGATGTGTGCTCTTTAAGCGAGTAATGCAAAAAAATTATTTGACTGCAATAAGCGGTAATGTTGCGTTTCAAAGTTTGTGATTTTGAAAAAATTGCAAACTTTGACCCTCCAGTACAAATTTCTATCAACTCCAAATCGCACAAAAATTTAGGAGGATGTAGTGTTCTATATCTAGAACACCTTAAAGTTTTCTTGGGACTTTTTTGTTTAGAGTTGAAAAATACAACTTTTTCACCTGTTTAATCCGATATATCTTAGAAATGGCGGCTCTTAGGAAAAAAGTATTAACATATTTTTATAGATAATTTTATGTTCTACAATTTTTGTTTAAGCTATTTTTGTGATAAAACTTACCATTTTACTGAAAAACGCGATAAACCCGTTTTGTAACATTTGACCTTGAATAATATCTTTTCCAGGTACAGGATCGAAGGGGGCTTTTTAGATTACACATGTAAAGGTGCTCCGAACGGGTTTTCGCATTTTTCGGCAAAATGGTATGTTTTATCATAAAAATAGCTTGGACAAAAATTGTAGATTATAAAATTATCTAAAAAAAATATCTTTATACTTTTTCCCAAAACAGCCATTTCAAGATATAAGGGGGAAAAAAGGAAAAAAATTGTATTTTTCAACCTATAGACAATGTAAATTCGGGCCGCATTTTAAGGGCTTGTTCTAGTATTACGTCCCCCCAAATTTTTTTTGCGAGGAGTTATTTTTTTAAAGTAAAGTTTCAATTATTTAAAAATCAAAAATTTGAAACGCACTTTTCCTTTTCGGCAAAAATTTTTTTTTTTCATTATTTTGAAAAGCACATCAAGGAAAAAAAAGAGCAAGGAAGTAGAGGGGTTAAAAAAAAAATTTTTTTGGCGGCCATTTTTTTGATATTTAACGGCAGCCAAAGTTCCCCAGCCGTAAGTGTCATATGTCATATGTGGTAACTATAAGAGGATATAAGATGATAAGTACCGAAGCTGCTGTCTCCGTTTAGCGTATTATATTATCCCTCAGTATACGTTGCCATAATGTAAAACAGGGAAAGTAAGGTTTTATTTTTTTTTTTAAATTTAATTCATCTAATTATATAATTATACAACTATTGACAGATGCTGATAAACGGTTATTTTAATTTTTTTGCGACGAAATTTGGTTCTATGCTTTTTTGTGTTAATACGCATTTTTTTGGTGTAAATTTTTCAATCTATGCATCAAATGCATAAGTTTTTTCAACAGGACAGAACTTAAAAAAAAGAAATGTCGGCATGCCTTCACAGAAAAAAGCCAAAGATTTTATTCCATTAACTAAATGTGGTCAAAAGTATAAAATAGTTCCTGTTAATCAGATTTCAGTAGCATTAGACGGGACCGCATTCGTTTTGCTAAATTAAACAGGAAAAATCCATCGTGATTTGCGGTTTCTTGGTATTTGATAGGGAATTAGTTTATTTATTTAATAAAAGAGGAATAGCCACACAACGTCACAGAAGGGGGGCCTTTATAGGCGCCTTGGCGGGGTTAACATTTTCCCCCCCACCGGGAATTTTTGGGGAATATGGGGAAACCCCCATTTATACTTTAATAAATTAAATAATATGCAACAAAATATTGATTGATATATTAAATTTCATAAAAATTTGAAATCTTTGCTATGAAAATGTAGAAAATAGTTCAAAATATATATAAGTTATCATTATAGTCGCCTTTTCTTTAGCATTGGTTTTATATCGTAGCCAACGTAACAACGCAAAATAGTTTGAGAAATGTTAAAAAAATATTTTTTTCCAAGCTGTTTAGTAAAAAGAACTAGTGTTTAAATTTTTCCCCCATTTTAATATTTAAAAAAATCTTCCCTTCCCCGAGTTCATTAAAAATTTGTTATTAAATTTTTTTTTAATTTATTTATTTAATTAATTTTGTCAATAAAAAATAATAATAATAATAGATACCTATGACAACTGAAAAAAAATTCAGGTCGATTTTGCCCCCCAGGTAGGCCCCCTTTGGGGGGCCCCCTTTTTCCACCCCTTTCCCCGATCTGAATGTTTAGGGTGGTAATAACCCCACACCCAGACCTCAGTAGGTCCCTTTGTGTTCTCTTGTACAGGGGGGAATTCACTGCGTCGTCCAACCTATTGATTTAAAATGTTGACGACTCTTTTTGGGGGAATTTCCCCAATTTGGGGGCCCGAAAAGGCCAAATTGTGCCACATGGAGTTCCCTTCGGGGGGGGAAAACGAAAAATGTGTTCCACGGTCTCATCCTCCTGTTCACACCCCCTACATAACCCCCTGTTCGTTAGACCCATTTTAAATAGGTGTCCTCGTCCCCCCGGGGGCCGTTAGAACGCCCGTTAGTGTTCGGAGGTTTTTGGGGATCATGGTTTTTTTCTATTGCTCGTCTGGGGACGGAAAAAAAAATTTTTTTTCAAAATTGCAGTTTTGTATCATCCCATTTCCCTTTTTAAAAGTCGATGGGAGTATTCTTTAATGATGTCTTTAATCGCTGCTGTTGTCAGTCCGTGGTGGGGACGGGGGCCCAAATAGTTTCCCCCCCCCAGCCGCCCCGGGGCCCGCAGTCAGCGGGGTGATTACCTTTAGATATGTCATGTCCCTTGATCCAGGTAGGTTGACCAATTATTTGAGATTTAAAAAATAGGGTTGATGACATTCTAGTACAGTCCCGGAAAGTGGTCTTTTTTGGGGTTTTAAGCTTGCCTACGTCTGTATAAAACAGATCGTATGGTTGGCGATGTTGGGTTTTTTAATTTGTGCCCATGGTAGGCTGTCAGTTCGGATTTTAAACACGCTGGGTTTTGGGGCCCTTGTCCATCCGATTTTCAGGTTTATGGTTGGTGAGTATAAACCTGTGCCCCCCTTGGCTTAGAGCCGTCGTGTGGCTAATGGTTCCTTTTTTTTCGCCTTTTTTTTGGGATTGTTCCTCTTTTTTTTTGTGAGGGTTTTGAAAACAAAAACCCCCTCCCAGTCCGTTTCCCCTAGAATTGGAAGTTCCCTTGTAACATCCCTCCAAAGGTCGTCCATTGAGCCAGTGCCCCTTTAGTTCTAGACCGAATGGAAGGGGTTAATCATCAGAGCCCTTCCTTACAAATATCAAGGGGGGGATTCAAATCACCCAATCAAAAGGGTAGTCCTTATAGC
>JAHBCN010017884.1:0-17672 GCA_019359885.1 Listronotus oregonensis
ATATATATATATATATATATATATATATATATATATATATAACATAATAATTAATAGTAATGGTAGTTTTAAATTGATTGCCCCCCTTAAAACCCCCTTGGGTTTAAATTTTTTTTTAATTTTTTTTTTTTTATATTCGCCTAATACTTAGTAATTGCTACTCACCATTTATTATTTAATACTGATAATTTTTTTTTTTATATACGTAACCAAATTTTTTAAAAATACCTTAGTACAACTTTCTGACCTTTATTCTTGTTTTTTAAATTTTTTTTTGTAAACTTTTTTGACTGTCATTTTTTTTTTTTCAAATTTTTAAGATTATTGTCCTGATAATAGGCTACTAGTGGCGCATAAGGAACAAACTTTAAAATAAATTTGAAACTTTTTCAATTTTGTGGTTTTCCTTACTTCACAAGGCTACCTTTTTAAAATTTTCAGGAACATCTGAGGACCTTAAAATTGGGGTTTTTTACGGTTGTCAGAAAAGTTGGGGGGCCCAGGTCCCCGGAGTTTTTTTAAACAACCCCCCCACGCCGACTTGAGTTGTCGGAGCACAGTGTTGCAAAAACCGTTGTCGGGGAAGGGAAGGGGTTGGGGGGAGCTGAAGCAGTTGTGATTAGCAGAAGAGAATAAAACGCAACAGACTCTTACATTTTATACAAAACAACTATTGTAATTAATCTCAATGATGACTCTGATAGTGAAAAAAAGAATTAGATTTAGATATTTAGATTAAAACTCTAATTATGTGGGATAATATAGTCATAAATTTTTTTAAAATTTTGCATATATTTAATTTCGAATGTAATTTTAAGATTATAACTACCTAAATAAACAATAAATTATAAATCTTTATATTATTAGAGTACGTCCCTAACGTTCTGTCCTTTAATACCTAGTGATGCGCAGTTTTTTTTTGTTGTCGGCAGGTATAATCCACAAATGAAAGAAGAAGCTAACACCGTATACTTTGAGACAAACTAGACACTTATTAAGTTTATTTTGAACTATAATTGTTTATTAAAAGCTTACAATTCCATGTCATGCATTTTACATTTTTTAAAGAAAATACAATTTTATATTTTAGATCCTACTTGTTTACGAATCACCAACCAAACCAGCTAATTAAAAAAGTTTTATAACAACTGTTTTAAACAGCCATTTCTATAAGCAGTATTAGGAACTTAATTTAAGCTTCCCCGTTAGGCGCCAATGAATCCATACCAAATCTGTTCCCCCTTTATCCAAGTGGCTGCTAGTATATCTTAAATAATAACTCTGTCGAAACATTACGTTCACTAGATAAACTGGGGGGATAAAGTATGCCTCAGTCAATTAATATGAATTATAAAGGGTTAGTTCCGCGATACACCGCACTGAGCAGCATTAATTTAGATTGAATAGCAGCATGAGTGCGTGAGTCTTGGGAATCTGGTAAATGACGCGCATTAGTTGGATGGATTTTTAAAAACAATATTTTGTATACAGGGTAGGTATTTAAAAAAATGTTTTTAATAAAAATTAATCCACAAAAGAGACACGACTTTTTAATTTGTTATTTTATCGGTAAAAAACCTGTAGATTGTGTCATGGAAACAATTTAATAATAACCCAGGCCCAAAAAGTTAAGTGTGCTGGGTGTCGGACTAAGATTTTTTAACGTATTTTTTTCCACTGAACACGAATCTAAAGTCAAAATTGGGGTCAAGCAGCAAAAATTAAGAAAACCCTAAAAAATCGACACTGTACATTTACTGTCAGAAACCTGCTACCAAGGAATGTTTGGACTTCGACTATAAAAACTATAAGAGATACAAACCATTTTATAGAACAAAAAAAAACCTTTCAAATTGTCTATAAAAAAAGTTATATTAACGTTTTTACTAAGATAAATATTAAACGAGATATAATCGAAAATATAATTTTGACAAAAAATTCAGTACAAATAGGAAAAAAAAATTACTTTTTTAGTATTTTTTTAATTGATTTTTTTTTTTTTTTATATAAATCATTTATTTTATTTATTTGAATCCCAAATTACTTAAAATTAAGAAAACCTAAAAATAAAAAAAAATCCAGAGGTGTACCTTGAAAAAATCCGGAAAATTCGGTTTTTTGATTATAACTTAAAATATTGCATTTAGAGAAAAAAGTTATATGACTTAAATTAAAGGTGTTGTTAATGTTTGTTTTAGTTACTTGTATATTTAATAGTTTTAAAGATATTGAAGTTTTAAATTTAAAAAAAAATCGTTTATATCTGACATTACGCTTTTTCTTGAATATTTGCTGGTTGACCCCCAATCTGGACTTCAGATTCCTATTCAGCGGAAAAAAATACTTCAGAAAAGCCCAGTCCAACAGCCAGCACATACCACTTTTTTTGTGGGCCTGTATAATACACGACTAAATGTTCATTTTTCATGCCACCATTTTTAATTTACCTTTACGGAATATATTAGTATGCTTTGTTAGGCAACGCGCTGTACATTTTTGCTGGCTTGCTTTGATCCCCCACTACTTTGCTCCTAGAGCTAGATAACGCGATCAGAGCAATATTCACAACAATTTTAAAGAATTTTTGCCAAATTTGTATGAAAGTCAGAGATAGCAAATATGGATAAGTCAGAGATATGCAAATATGAATAAACTTTAAAGTTTTTCATAAAACTAGTTGGTCCCAGATATTTACGGTGTTCTGATTGTCACCTGTCACCTATGGTACTTCGTCATAATAGCACGAGTAAAATAGCTTTGACTATATAGCTTCGACGAAGCACCCCTTGAACAAAGTAGCCCGAATAAAAAACAGCCTTAAATCAGAACTAATCAAAACCAACCCAACCTCGTCGCCAAACATGTACCTAGGCAAAAGTAGGTACTTCTTCTAGTTCAAGAAGCGAAAACGAGATTGGGCCTTCATCGGTAATTTTCTGCTTTCACTGTCAATATTTACAAGCCCTCGTCATAGGCGTGCGCAGGGTAAAGCTGGTGTGGGTGCCGAGATAATAGCAATAATAATAATAATAATAATAATAGACCTGATATTGTACTGTTTAATAAAACCGAAAAACAAATATTCTTAATAGATATCGCGATCCCAGCACCTGCAAACACACAGAAAAAGCAAGTGGAAAAGATAGACAAATACCTTCCCCTATCTGAAGACCTGAAACAGACCTGGCAGGCAAGAACGGTTAAAACTATCCCAATTGTTATCGGAGCTACTGGAGAAATCCCAAAAGAACTAAAGCATTGCTTAAATACCCTTGGACTCCAAGAGGGCCTTTTCCTTGAACTACAAAAAGCTGTCATCTTAAGTACCTGCTACATAATGAGAAAAGTGCTAAATAAATCATAAATGATGAGAATCTTGCAACTTACCTTGCCGGTTCCAGTGTCAAATATCCGGAAAACGTGATTTAAAAAAAAAAAAAAATAATAATAATAATAATAATAATGATGAATTGAATCCAAACGATGACCAGTCACTTGTAAGACTTAAATCTAAATCCGTAAGAACTGCAGTTAAAAGAGCAGAACAGCAGATGCAGAAGGTCACATTAATAAGCCGCAACACGGAGTATTTTACCGAAACATAGAAACACTTAATCTATCTCGAAACATCACGTTTTTGTTTTTAAAATCTGCTGAGCTCAAGTCTGAGACCGAGGGTTTCCTACTAGCATGCCAGGATGGGGTGATAAACACATTGGTATACCGAAGCCAGTTTTCTAACATTCCTGATACTGCTTGACGAGCTTGTCGACAGCAAACCGAAACACTCATGCACTTATTGTCAGCTTGTCCAGTTCATGCTGTAAGTGGTTACATCCACCGACATAACGATGCGCTTCGCGTATTTTATTATCACCTCAGACATTATTACGGCATCGACGAAACAGGAATTTTGCCATTTGCTCCCGGCGATATCGAAGCAGTAGTGAAAAATGACAACTGTCGCATATATTGGAATTATGCATTCCCAACTACGCATCAAATTCGCGCCAATAAACCTGATATCGTTCTCCTTGATAAAAGAAGGAAACCAACATCGATATAAAGGAACGGGAGAAACGATCCAAATATCAGGATCTACTTGGCGAATTTCGGAGGCTCTATCCGGAGTATAACGTGCGATTGGTTGTCCTGATTGTCGGCGTTTTGGGGAGCATAAAGGAAAATGTGTTGGGGGAGCTGAAGTGTATTCCCGCATGTCAACATTCAGCCGAACAACTGGCGATAAAAATGCAGAAATCTGTTGTCCTTGGGTCCCTTCGTTTACTGAGGCAAATGAATTTGACCGAAGATCACTGACCGAGCGGACGCGAGGAGTGCGGTCTTCGAAACGGGTGCCTTCCGCATGACGCCCTATGGGGTCGGAGCCATGGGATACGTCATGTCGGATCTTTCTAAATAATAATAATGAAGTGAATAAAACTATAAATAACAATATATCGATATTAATACATTGTTATTAATAAAATTAATTAATAATAAATTAATAAGTTTATTTATTTATGAATGTTTGGTAAATATTTATGAAATAATAACAAACCGAGTACATTATACATTATTTATTATAAAATCATTCTTTTTTCATAGGGTACATTTTTTTTTAAATTCGTTTATCACAGTACTTATATCAATATTTGCGACTAATTCCTGTTGCACAAATGGAACCAGGAGATTTTCTAAACGTTTTTGGCGCGTTATGGATCTTAATTTGGATTTTACCATACTCATTTTCGAGAAGGTGCGTTCGCACGTACAACTCGAAACAGGAATTGTTGCAAAATTTTTTCAAAGTTTTATAAAATTTATGTACGTTGTACTTCTATCAAATGTAGAAAGCCACTCTAGCCAACCTAAACAGTTTTATGGTAAATTTTGACCTTTTTTTACTTTTAGCATTCTTATTTCAGCTCTAATTCAGAAGCATTCAACTTAAAATGACTGGACAGGATTTCAAAATCACTTCATGTGAGTTCATCATGGCCTAAACCTATTCGCAAAGCTTTGCCTACGCAAAATAAAATGTTTAATTTATATCTAAATTATTATACATTATTTGTCTGATAATGTTATTCTATAATATTTTTATATATTATTAAGTATTTTTAATTTATAGGACACCTTTCAATTCAGAGAGAGAGCATTGACAAAAATTGCATACATTTGAATCCAAGGATTGCAATTTTTAAATCGAACCTTATCAAATAATAATGTTCATATTTTAAATACAGTAATCTTTTCCAGACTAGTGGGGGTGCCACGGCACCCACGGCACGGTAAGTATTCACCTAACCAAACAAACTAAAAGGCAGACTCGTGAGTGGATCCAAGGGGGTGGCAGACGGGGGTAAAAGTTTGAGTAAAAGGACGTCATCGGTTATATGGCATTTTACCATTAAAATGTGTTCATTCAATGCAATGAAGAAATTGCATATTACCGATGACGGCCTTTTACCCAAATTTTTACCCCTACCAGCCACCCCCTTTGTGACTGCCCATGTGTGTACCTTTTGGGATTTTGTTTGGTTATGTAAATACCTAATCACCTGACATATTTTTAGACATATTATCGATGACGGCTTTTACCTGAAAAATGTTTGATACTTTCAGCCCTTATAATTACCTGCATCCACTAGGGTGTCTGCCTGCGAGGGATTGTAAGTCTTGGAAATGGCTTGAACACACTCCAATAGAGAAATTCCGTATCACCGATGACGGCTCCATCTCGGCTCCTTTTCTTGGACTATTCTTCTTGGAGAATATGACCGTAATACTTGAAATTGGGTTATTTAAAAACTGTAATAATATTACATTGTAATTAATGAATAAAGTTTTTAATGCAATGATTCACACAAAAACTGAAATAGCTATGATAGCATATCCTAAAATTTATTCGAGCTAACTTTGTCTGAGTTAATTTGACGGGTCATCATTATCTGAGTTGTTTTCCAAATTTTAAAGTATTTTTTTTTTTTTGGTAATTTTAAAAATCGACCCCACTTATATAAGAAAATGCAAGTATGTGCTTCTTAAAACTTTTCCTTTTTTCCGACAGTCTAAGGAAAATTTTATGGCCCGTCATCAAAAAGTTTTACTTATTAACATGATTTACACTTCTTTAAATTTTTAAACACAGAATTATTTGCTTATATTATTTTCTTTGATTTGTTATAAATATAGATACATGACTTTAAAATTAAATGACAATGGTTGATATTTTTAATACTATTAAATTCAAAGAAACAATATTTACATGTGGATTCAAGAAAAATGAGTTTAAGAATTTTATTTTCTAAACATACAAGACAATTTTCTTTTTGTAAACAATGCTTTATACATAACATTATTGGATTCTTTGTAAAATTGTACGTACAAAGAAGTTCTATTTTCCTTGTTCAACTGCATAAATAAAAATTGGCTGGTAAATTTCATTTAAGATTGTCTAGTTTTAATATAATTTTTTAAACATTTAGCTGGCACCTAATGGGTTCAAGCATAACAAACTTTTTTAAAAGTATTATTTTATAGTGAATTTTTTTGTAACTTTGAACACTTTTTTTTTAAATGTTGATTACTGTTACAATTTTTGGCCACGCTGTAAAAAATCTATAGCTGGTTAGCTTATGTTGAAGGTTTTAAAAATATTTTAGCTGTTTTTTAAGGTAAAACTGTTTTTTTAATATTTTTTTACCACAAATCGTGTTAAAGGAAAATAAAAAACATTCTCCCAAAAACATGAAAATGTATCCAGTACAAAGGAAAAGTATAATGTAAAATCTTAAGAAATCGCCAAAGAATTTTTCCAGCAATAAATTAGAAGCTAGAAACGATATAATGTATTTTCCGCCTTTATCAATTTTCCCCAACAAAAGAATCCTTACCTACCAAAATCTTTCAGTTTTCAATCTATATTTAAAAAGTGAAAATGCGTTAAGTTTCTTTATTCTCGTAAAATCAAAATCATAATTACGCAGAAGCAAAAATAATCTTAAGATTTACTCTTTTATTAGGCACTGTAAAAAATTATAATGTTTGGGCATTAGTTAAAATTTAGATACTTCAGAAGTTTAGCGTTTTTGTTATTTTACTGCCTAGGGCAGTGTTCCTCAACCTGGACTCCGCGGAACCCAGGGTACCACAAGGGGATGTTTGGGGTTCCGCAAGTGTAGTTAGTAAAAGAAAAAAGAACAATAATTATTTTATTAAGTTTAGATAAAATGTTAACCGTTGTTTATAACTTATAAACGACGTTTTATATATTTGTGTTTTTTTAGTTATTAATATATTTTATTTTTTCAGTTGTTTTCTAATTACCCAAATTTTTAACTTGCTTTAAAAGCTATAAAAGTAACATAACATTGTCGATATTTTAACGGAAATATATCTTATATATTATTGTTTAAATTATCCCCGGTATATTTTATTTTTTGGTCGACTTGGGTAAATCTTTGCGTAAATATTAATATTAAATACCGCCGGTAGGCCAGAAAAAGGGCACGACACCCAGAAAAAAATTTACAGCGCTTTTTCTATATTAACCTGCCTTCTTAAAAAAAGGGCGTATGACTCTACGGATAAAGGGGTTCCTTAAAAAGTGCTTTAGGGTTTTTCGCTTCACAAAAGGTTGGGAAACTACTGGTCTAAAACAACAAGAGGACAAGCGCCAAATTCGTAATTTTAAAGTAAGAACAAGAAATATCAATTCTAAAAAATTATTTTTTATTCAATTTAATTTTAAAATTATCAGGTATGACTGGATCTCTACCCCAACTATCTGGCCCTTGTTACTTTTTGCACATGGTTAGGTAGGGTTTTAGGTTACTGGTTCTACAAATTTCTCAAAAATAAGGAAATTGGCGCTTGGTCACTTCTTGCTTTAGGTGAAGAATATGCATTTTAATTTTTGTTTATATAATAAAGACAATTGGCAAATATCAGGTAACCAAATAAGTTTGTGCGGTTTTTGGTACAAAAATTTAAATTTTTATTGAGAAACAATAAGACACTATTTATTCGTCGAAGTAATTACCATCACACTCAATGACCTTTTCCCAACGTGGAACCAAGTTTTGTATGCCAGTGATCCCTGGATTTGGAGTCAAAAAATTGGCGGACTGCATTTATTACACCATCTCGAGTTGTAAACTGTCGGTACCTCATACAGTTGTCAAGAGACAAAAAAAGGTGATTATTACTTGGCAAAATGTCGGGAGAATATGGCGGGTACGCACACAGAAAACGCTTTCATAGTATGAATGGGATACACATTGAGTCAATGGGGTACTGTATTTGCAATACCTGGATGACATTTGTGATTAAATAAATGAATATCTTACTTTTATTGTGCATTGAAATTGGTTCAAACATAAGAATCATTGAAGTAAATTGAGATCTTATTTAAACATTATCAAAACGTAATTAAACTAACATAAGAAATTATTGAATTTCATTCTTCTTCACTTAATATTAATTTGTACTACATTTAATAGGGTTTTAAAATCGAATTCCGAAAACTGTTTCTGAAAGTCTTGCGTCCAAAGGTTTTCCGCCCCATAAAATGAACTTCTGTTCTGTTTTCGGTGGGGACAATAAGTTGCTGAGCTTGAAGATGCCAAGGGACTTGCTGACCTAAGGCTTACAGTACTACTTTATGTACCTGGAATCTTTGCCACAGAATAAGGGATCTCTGTCACAGTACACGGGGTCCCCGCTACATTGCAGGAAGTCTTGGCTACATAAATATCCTAAAACGAAGAAGACTTTTTAGCTGTTTAATTAGATTAGGACCAACATTAACCTCTTATCTCATCAAACAGATTTTTAAAAATAAATTGGACCATCCTGTATAATAAGTAAAAGACTTACCGTTAAAGCAAATGTTAAATCATCAACGGGTACCTCCAAAAGCACATGTATCGAGATCTGATGTATTTTCTTTTTCTCCTGAATGCATTTTTCTAAACAATCCTTAAAATGTATTTGCAAGTCCCTTGATGGAATTACAATGTCTAATCCGTTCTTATTTAAATTTATCCCTTTATCTAAAAATAGAATAATTACATTAAAAAATCCTTGCACCACATGGGAAACTTTTTTAGGAAAAAATATCGTATAATTTAACTTACCTGCAAATACTTGTATCAAGGAGTTCAGTTTTCATTGCAATAAACATTGCAAATTTTTTCTGGATTACATAAGCTTTAAACACAATAATTTCTGTAATTTTTAAGGAAGTACAAACTTCCCTTAGTTTTAAATATATAGAATCATTTACATAATAACAAGATATTTTAACTTAATACTATTTTAATATGGTCTGAATATAATACTTGTAATAGCATCAGTTATTTCTCCTCAATTGTCCCAAACATAATTAATTAAATAAACTTTAACTTTTATTGGATAAATAAAAAATCAAACAATCAAAGCCTTGTTATTCATTATATGATAGTGTTTTTTCTGTGCGGTAACGTTTCCCAGCCGAGTTCACAATTTTTTTCTCGGGTGACTCTTGCGGTAAGAGGCTTGGAGTTATCCTGCAAGAATAGCACTTTCTTTTGATTGATTAAAGAAGGCTGTTTCTGGATGAGTGCTGCTTGTACTCGTTGAAGCTGCTCACAATACAAGTTAGCAGTGATGGTTTGACCCCTTTCCAAAAACTCATAATGGACAATTTCAGTTGCTGTCCACCAAACACACAACAAAACTTTGTTTGTGTGCAAGGAAGCCTTAGGCGTGTGTGGTACCGAATCAGTAGGCAACAACCAATGATACGAACGCTTAGAATTCGAATACAAGATTTATTTTTCGTCGCAGGTTAATAACCGATTAAGAAATGGTTCATAAGCGTTGCGTGAAATGTTTGCTGAACAAATGGTAAGACGACTTAATTTGTTATCATTTGTCAATTCAGTGGGACCCATTTGCTTAACTTTTAAGTCTTACCTAGATGATGAAGGTGCAACCGAATAGTTTCAGGACTCACATTGAACATTTCTGCAAGTTCTTGGCACGTTGTCCTGGAATTTGCACTCACAACCTGTCGAAGATCCTCGTTGCTCACGATTTTTAGTCTCCTGAGCGCGGTTCATCGCTCAAACTGAGATCTCCCGAAGAAAATTTTTTGAACCACTTCTGTGCTGTTCGTTCACTAACGGCATCATCTCCGAATGCGGTACATATTTTTCGCGCCGCCGCTGCAGCTTTTGTACCAAGTTTGTACTCATACAGTAAACAACAAATATTAAAACTAGGAATGTAACCATTTTCAGCAACTTTTTAGGTGTGTGAGAAAAGAAGGATTCATACTAAAGTGACAGCAAGTAAGAAACAATCGCTATCGATCAACAACATAAACAATATCCATGGCAATGTGCGATATACAGCAACCGCACGAACTTATTTGGTTACCTGATATTTAAATAGAATTTTTCCCTAAATTTAATGAGTCAAAAAATACATATTTCTAAATATAATCTAAAGTTTTTTTAATTTGGTGTGGGCGGTTTGTGGGTGTGTTTGTGTGTTTATAAAGTATTGGCACAAGAGCTAATTATATGATCTGCTGGTTAGGTTACCCTTTAACTGTGTAAATATGTGGGCGTACATTTATCAATAGAACATAAACTTTCAATAGGCTATATATCAAAGAAAAAACAAACAATAAATTTTATTAAAGATCCATTTTTCCTTTTTTGCTGTTTTGAAATATTTAGACTTTTTCGTTGAAAATAATCTTTGTCTTTTTAGTACACCTAATCAGATCATCCCTATCTTTTTTAAATATATTTAAAATGCTTGCAAACTTTTGACTAAAAGTGACTTAAAACAAAATGTAAACTAAATAATTTAATATTTTAGGTTATCTGACAATTTACAGCCAACATGATAAGCCTCTATTATGCTTTGCAATTTTAACAAAGCCGGCCTTTAAAGTTTTTTTTGTGACTCCATCAAAGATACACTTCTTTTTAGATCTGCTTTACCTTCTACCTCCAATATTAGGAACATCGTATTTTTGTTATGTTGCGTTTGAGCAAAAATACTACATTTATTTAAACAACTTAGATAAGAACAATACTGTAGAATAAAATTGTCCAGGTGTGCAGGGCAGCGGGAATAGGGGGATTGGCCCCGCGGTTTTTGCGCAATGAATAGTAGGTCAGAGCCGGACTTATATAATTATTTGTTACTATCTATAAAGTAGACATCATCAAATGTCAAATTCAAACATTCACTGTTTTTTTTTATTTTTTGCACAAAATTATTTGTTATTAAAAGATACTACCATAGAATATTTAAAATTAATGTGTAATATTGGATTTTATATCATCTGATATAATATGAAAACAAGTCTTCTATTTAAATGGTCGATATTTTTGTAAGTTTTGTATTTTTACCAAAAATGTTTGTAAATAAATAAAAACACGATTTTTTAAAATACATTTCAAACATTGTATGATAGTTTCATGTACTTATCACCAATTTTGTAATAAAAGAAGGGCAAGATAGTGTAAATGAGTTTAATCTAATCCTAAGATTCTGGTTGTACATTAAAAAGTGAAAATTTTTATAAGTGCTTTTTAGTCATATACTTTTTACTAATAACAAACATTTATGAGACAGAATAACAGTGGTTAAAAATGTTTAGTAACCTTTGGAACCATTGTAACAGTATCCGTTAAATATTATGTGTCTACAGTATGTCGAGCTTAAAAAGTTGCTAATGTAAGTTTAAGAAACCAAAAATCTAATTTCTTTTTAAACAAATACAGAAAAAGCAAAAGGGAACTTTAACATAAAATTGTACTTTCTTTCATTCAATTAGACTAGGCCTAAGAACGGTACTACGGCTCTCATAAAAGTATAATGTGTTGCCTAACTACACACTGATTTATCAGTGTGTAAGTAGGGAACACATTAAATTATTTCGTGGAATTTTGTTATTGCGCAGAATCGGCGGGGCCAACTCTGACAGTTATTTTCATACTGGGGTGGACATTTTTTGATCGAATGGGCCATAGCATTGGGCTCCCATACCTTGGTCTTGACCAATGAAACTACCTCGCCTTGATAGTCTTCTATTGTACGTTTTCTTTTTAAAGTTTAATGTCCTACACATACAAGAAAATATTTAATTAAAATAGTAATATATATTAGAAAAATAAATCAAATTTGGTATGAATATTAATGCTTTAATACTGATGCTACAAAATTTTCAGAAAAATGTTTACCTGCTGTGTCAAATATACACCTCTTGAGTCTTTTGTTAGTGGCGTAAGAGAGGCAATAAATGTCGAGTTCTAACTTAAAGATTACTTTATACGTTCATCTTAACAACAGTGGCCGACTTGCCACCGAAAAGTTAATGGCTTTTTTAGGTTTCTTGGGTTTTGGGGGGGGTTTTTTTTTGTTGTCTGAGCAGACCGAAATGGTCCCATTTTTGAGAAACTTTCCATCCGAGTAAGCCAACAAAAACTTACTGAATGCTTATGTTTACAAAATTAATTAATTTTATCAACGATTATGACGAAGGTAAAAATTATATGTTTTTTTTATCTTGGAATAGTCTAAGAAGGCTTAAAGCTTAAGTACTAACGTATCGTAAATATAAGTGGCAGTTTATCATTAGCACAAAACTTAAATTTTTAATGGGGAAAGAAGAGAAAATCCTTCGTAGGCAGCTGGTTCCACAGTCTAGATACTGTAGTCTAGTAAAACTAACAAATTTAGGGCCTGTTCAGAAGTACTGTAAAACGATAAAAAGGAGGAAAATGTGGGGTGAAAGTTCCTTTCTAAAAATCTCGGCATCGTAAATTACTAAGTTTAAAACTATAAAACTAGACCAAGTTCTGGTTTGACATATTTTTTAGTGATGTGATAATGAAAAAAACTATTCGTTTTAATACAAGAACTTGGTGTAATAATAGCCTTAGTAATTTCCAAGATTTTTAAAAATGAACTTCGCCCTTATTTTGAATAAGTGTTCTTGGTATAATTTAGAAAACATGAACAAAAAACATAACAGCTATGTTAGTAAAATGATAATTAAATGGTATAATTCAAACGACCCTTATTCTCTTAACTTATAAATATGAAATGTCTTTTTAGGGTTAATTTTTTAATGAAATTTAAATTGTCATTAAATTATTTTGGGTAACCTTTTTAAAAAATCCTGGAAACGAATTTATGTTCCAGCTTTGTGTAGCTTTTTGTTCGCAAATATGTAATTTATTCCACTCCTTATTTCCCATGGGAATATCGATTTGGGTTTTTTTACGACTATTGTAGTACAATTATAATTTAAATCAACAGCTTCCTGTTTATTACAGGAAGTGGTGTTTTAAAAAATAAAATGTGTGTTTTGAGATAAGTCATTTATCATGAGTCTAATTTTTATATCGTACGCAAATACTATTATTTATTGAATGTTAATCAACAGTGCTAACAAGGCTTACACTTTCAATTGTTGCATATTTTTTGGCGTTTAATTTACAAAGTATTAAATTAATAATAAAGGCTTGTATATTTTTCATCCTGGGACAGTAACGTGTACGTATTTTTTAAATACTCTCAACTTGATTAGGTATTTACTCATATATAAAATTAAGCTATGCTAATCTCAAACTTTAACATTTTGTTTTTAATTTTTTTTTTATAATTTAATTTGTTTGCTTATTTTACTCTGTGTCCTTAATAGGTGAGGCATTTATTGGACTGTCCCAAATAGGTGAAACATTTATTGGACAATGATTTACCGTAGGTGTGGTTCTTCTAGTAAGAGCAGTACAGGATGTACTAATTTTGCCACTGTATCTTCTATGAATTTCTCATACAAAACTTTTTTTTTTGATTAACTTAAAACGAATAATTTACTGAGGTTATGTCAAGGAAGTTAACCGGTCATTTTATTTGTTTAAAGTTGCTTATTCACTGACTAGGAAATAGGGTTGCTAAATAACAATTTTTATATGGTGGTCAAGACCTGATCTTGCTGTAACCATTTGTTTTGCCTTAAGTTGGTAAGTATTTGAGTATTCTAGTAATTTAATAAGCAAGGTTTACAAAAAAATCGTAAATATAGTCGTCAATTTAAAGTAAACTGATAAGATACCAAGAACTTTTAAGTATTATTCTTGTATAAGAAACGTAATTCTTTACGCCTCAGCACCTCAAGTAGTTTCCGATATACTCTGCTACCGGCTAAATTAGAACTGAAACCCAGTAGGTGCGAATTAAGGTTTGAATGCTCCGTGTATTGGCGAATATTAAATGGGACACTACGAATTAAATAAATATACAAAGTTTACAATGCATTTACAGTTTACTACACTACAATTATTTTGATGTGTATATTGGGCGTATTAACAATTTTTAAATTTAAAATAAATTTATCCCTTTGACAAAAAATTTATTTGAAATTTTATTTACTTTAAAATCATAAAAGGAAAAAAATATATTTACCTTTTTACTAGAATCGCCCTAATTAATTGTCAAGAGGTTGTCAAAAGACCAGCATATTTATATTTGAATAAAAATAAAGCCAAAAATCACTAACTGCCATTACAAAATTCTTACAAAATACAATACATAAAAGAAACTTGTTTAAATATCAATGCTTAAAAGCAGTATTCTTATTCCATTCTGTAGTAACTTGGTTTTTAAATTTTCATTTGTTGATTTAAAATTTTCTTTGCATATCAAAGCACAGGGTATTTAAAATATTTTAAATGACTGCTTTAAGATGCTTCTAATTATATGGGTGAGCTTAGTCTAGATGTATAGGAGATTTTTAAAAAATACATGTACAACATTAAACACTCCCGACCGACGTCAAAATAGGTTGATTTAAGACGACTATAATATATGAAAAATATTTAATTTTATTAATTTTCCTACAAATGTGCTAATTAGTTTTAAAATTTTGGTATAGAGAGCCAGCTAAAAAATAACGTTTCTAAAAAAATATTAAAAGTTTTTGAATCTTGATTATTCTTAATTATTTACTAATCTCTTATTATTAACGTTATAAAACCAAAAAAATGTTTATCAGAGTTACAAATTGTAACGGATTTCGGCAATGATGGCAAGTGTAATAAGCTTGCACCTACATGGCACTCAGTACTCCAATTGCACCCAATCCGTATTTATCAATTAAATAAAAGAAGATATATTTAATAAAAAAAACCTTTCCGATAACACAAAAACACAAGAAAAATATCATATATCTTATGTTCTATTAGATTTATTTTATTTGTGGTGAGACTGTTTAAGCCAAATGAAGTGTTAATTGTAAATTTAATATACTTGTAATCCGCTTAAACGTATTTTTTTATTATTTTTTATAAGCGAAAATTTAAACATGCTATTTATTAACAGGAGAAAGTACTGCAAGAAATATATTTTTATAAAATAATATTATATTATTACTTTGTACTATTGGATTATATCATCTGATTTAATATGGAAAGAATTAATGGCACCACCTTACAGCCTTTTATTTAAATGGGCGATATTTTTAGAAGTTCTGTATTTTACCAAAAATCTTAATAAAACATAATAAAAACTTGATTTTTTAAAATAAAGTTCAAACATTGTAATATAGTTTTATGTACTTATCACCAATTTTGTAATAAAAGAAAGGCAAGATAGTGTAAATAGGTTTAATTTAAATATTATATTTAGGGATCAATATCTGTAAAATAAAACGTTGTTGTAAAAAACTTACTTTAGATTTGTAATCAGCGCTGCCTTATGCAAAAAATTATTGAAATCAACGAAGGTCAAGAAAAGTAAAAGCTTACCATAATTTAGACTGGTTGTTTGTGTTTTAGGCTCATACACAGGGCTGCCGGTAGGGGGCGGTCAGGGGGTGTTCATCGACACCCCCTGGGTTTTTAAAAACTACCTAAAATAAAAAAATATTCCTTCTAAATCCTTAAATTTTACAATATTGCCTAGAAATTTAGATGAGTATGATTATTATCTTGAAATTAGAGTTGTGGTATATTTATATGTATTTTTAATTCAATTAATTCTAGACTACATTTTTTCTGGCGGCGGCCCTGCTCGTACAATATTTTCAAAATTTCTATTTTGTATAAAGGTGCAATAAAATAGTTTCACCTCATGCAGGTAAAATACACAAATTTAACGAGAAATAATGTATTATCTATTAAATCTTGGGATAGTCCACTGGCGCTCCAATACTAACGTACCGTGGATGTCTTAAATGTGGCAAGAGGAAGTTCATTTGCAAAAGACTTAAATATTTGAAAATTAGGAGAAGGGAAAATTTCTGCGGGTAGCAGATTCCAGTCTGGACACAAGTTAAATTTTCCTGACATATCCCCTACATCCCGTCAGTGGGTAAGAGAAGTAAGCTTTTTCTGTAAGCGTGGGGTCATTATTAAGACGAACAGTTCTTTTTTTAAATGGAATCAAGAATGATAAGAGGTGCAGGAAACGCCATTTCCCAGATACAAAAAAGATATTCTAAAGATAGTCTTATTTGGAATACATACAGAGTAAACAGATTAGACGAAGAGAAATACTTTCTGGCTAAAAAGAGGAATCCAAGCTTTTTAAAGCAGATGAGGCTATGGATGTATTGTGTTTGTGACAGTTAAGGTTATTCTAAAAAGTTTCGTCAAAAGACTGTCAACCAAGCTGTGGGTGCAGGAAATTTGGTATTTAATCTTAAATTTTTTATTTTTTGTAAATAGTGCGTATGGGTTAATTGTAAAAATGCAAGCGATCCTGAAATAACTTAGGAAAATATAAATATAGGCCATGAAAAAGACATTGCTACCAATGTCTACCAATAGTGAGTTTAATATATTTTTTAAACCTTTTTATGAAACTTATAGTTTTTCTTTTATAAATATAAAACTTTAATGATTATTTACGATCAAACCAATTATGAATTTAACAGAAACCAATTAAAATACCTTATTTACCTTATAGTGTAAAGGTGTCATATAAGCTTATATGATAACTATGTTTTATTATTAAGATAACGTAATAAATTTGTTTTTAATTAATTTTAATTTTTTTTTAAGTTTAAAGGGTATCACTTTAATAGAAAATTTTATTTTCTACAAAAAAGCTTTTTACGGATTTTTGCTAAAAGTTCGAGAATATTTAAATTTTTTAAATGATGACCAGTTTACTCCGTTCTCAAAAAGAAAAGTCGTAATTTTTAACCACTTAATATTTTTTTATACCTAGGCACTCAAAAAACGTATTCCCTCATAAGATTACTATTAGACATTTGTTCCTTAATAAATGTTTTAGTCAATATTTAGGTCACTAATAAACATTTATTTGGCCAAACAAAATGTTTATGAAAGATACATTTTATAGTTATTATCTCCTTGCCAAGTTCATAAAGAACACTCAATAAAAATAAATTATATGATTTGCTCAAGTCAAAAATATAACGTAAAATATTTCAAGGATATAAAATGATGCCCTAAAGAAAATAGAGTAAACGCATTTCAAGTTTAAATGTTTCTTTTGTGACTCTGCCAAGTCTCAGCAGAAAATGGTCAAACTAGGAAGTTTGTTTTTAAAGTTTTATTCACTTGCAGACAGCAAGATATGGATGTTTTGAATTTTACTTGCTATTTTTCGTAAATTGTTTGTGTCTTAAA
>JAHBCN010017885.1:0-17688 GCA_019359885.1 Listronotus oregonensis
TTTTTTAACTCTGCTTCGTAAAATACGAGAACTCAAACAAAAAAATTTGTTCGAGCGTCTATAAAGCCTTAAAGGATTAAGTTCTTTAAAGCTTTAAAACCTTATTTTTATGCGCTAATCTCATAGCTCCAAAGATATTTATGGCTGAAACTAGCTTAGCACAAATGTCGCCTGTTCAACTTCCATTTAGAAACTAATTAAAAATTCCCTGGTCACAAGAGCTGAAAGTGCTTAAAATTTATAAAATATTTTCTCTAGTATTTGCTTTTTACAAATTTTATAGTTTTTTTTATTTGCTATTTTATTCATCAGATGGAAGCCTGAGAAATAAAAACGTTTGGGCCCCGGGTGATTTACCTGGCAAGCAACTCGCTTTGTACGTAATTTAAATAATGTTGTATATTCTATGTTCCAAGGAAACAGCGTAAAATGTGAGGTAAACGAAAATTAGGTACAAAATTATAATAGAGTGTATAAGGTTTTATTTTACGAGGTAAGTTCAAATATGACCGAGCATTTTATTCCCAGGATAAAAGAAATGGCTTTAAAAAAATCTTTACTGGGTACTAGCCAAATTTTTTTTATACAATAGGACCGCTTCGGTCCTGGTCCCGGGGCAAAGCCCTACTGATCCTTATGAACTCGCAGATCGCCTGAAATAAATAAAAAAAAGGAAAATTCTCTAAACACCCATTTATCTACGTTCCGGTGGCAAGTCTACCACCGTTTTTAAGGTAAGCTTAACTGAAAGTTAAATATATCCAATATATATATATATATATATATATATATATATATATATATATATATATATATATATATATATATATATATATATATATATATATATATATATATATATATATATATATAATATAATTTTATGTGGATATATTTATATGTAGGTAGGTATATACAGAGTTTATTAATCTTAAGGGGGTTATGACATCCGCCATATTGAAAAACTCTTCTGTGACGTCAAGAAGGGCCCATTTCGGCCATGTTGGATTTTATGGCGAACAGTGGCGTAGAACTGAGGTGAAAACGAAAAACTGCTTTTATTCCGACGAACAAAATTTATATTTCAAAAATATAAATGTAATTCAATTATTGAAATTAAAAATTAAAGCGACATCACGACGATGGCGTACCTTTTTAATGGTACCTACTACATTAAATATTTTAAAAATGAGAAAGAAAATAAAATGTTGTAGAAAATACTCCAACTCCAGATCAGATACTGGAGCCATAGAATAATAACTTTTTTTAGGAATTCATGACGGTGTTTTTGTATTACTTCATAAATATATAAACTTGTCTATTAACCCTTAATTTATTTTATTTTAAAAACTTATTGTGTTACTTTTAAAAACTAGTTATTTATTTACTTACGGACCATACACCATCTTGATATTGCAGAATAATGGCAAGATTTTTCACTTTGGTAATAAAATGAATTATTTTATGTAAAAAAATGTGAATACAGGTTTATTGCTACTAAACTAACTTTATTTGTTTCACAACTACAACACTCCAATACATTTACAATTGCTACAACTAAGTAAAATACAACTGAAATTTTTACATTTTAAAATAGATATGGAAGGAAAGAACACAGTACTTAGTGGTATTATTGAATAATATTTTGTGGTATACTACATTTTATATTCTAAAACATAAAAATCATTCGAACACTAAAATCCTACTTAATACAAACACAAAAATTTCTTTTATAGTTTTTTTTCTTTTTGATCAGGATCTCATAATCACATGTTTTGCAATTTTTCTGGAAGACATATAAAAATCGTCTTTTTTAACATGCTCCGAGCAAATGACAGAATCCTTATGGGGAACACAACTTTTTGGTCTATTGCACACTAAGGACTAATTTAAACTATACGACTAAACACTACCAAAAACAATATAGTAAAAACAGTCAAAACCAATAAAATATCAACTCTGTACACAAATATTTGCAACTGTAAAAATATCTCATATAAAACTTCGACTTGCGGCACGACTCTGTCCACAGCTGATAATGCTAGTAACTTTTAGAGTTACCCGACAGGGCCGCCAACATAAGCCGTACTTTTTACACCCTCACGTCTTGGACTTTTGCTATCCCCATTCTCGACGATGTCATAAACCCCTTAGATTAATAGACTCTGGGTATATATATATTTTTTGTCTGTCCACGTGATTCTGAAGTTATGGCTTGAGCTAAAATCATGAAATTTGGCACAGTGGTAGTCTTTAGCAGTGGCTAGAACCTAACAAAGCCCGTTTTTTAAATTTCGCCCCTGGCACAAAAATAGGAGCAAAAAAGACGGAGACACTTAATATTGTTTCTCGCCTGGCGGAGACAGGCTTTTCATCTAGTAGTATAAAAATTGCTTAAATGTTGATTTTTTTTTAATGTAAAGATTTTTTTGTGACAGTTTATGACGTAATCTTATCAATGACATATTAGTCTGTTGTGACTAGTACATTTATTACTTTCAAAAACCAAAAGCGGCTTGTGCACTGCAACAAAAACCAACTGGTGTTTACGCTGATTTGGGACATAACGGCATAAAAGTCAGATTGGTGACAACATCTTGGAAGTGAGAATGGACCGGATTATTCTCCAATACTCATTTAACAAAAACTTTGAGGCAAATAAATCCAGATTGAGGTAATTGGCAACAATCTGATCTCCCCAACATGCTTGAAGACATTGTCTAGTACACAGATGGGTCTAAAACTGAGCAGGGAACTAAAGCGGGTTTGTGCAGTGTAAACAGGAACTCACAATTCTCGATTCCACTAGAAATACACAGTTCTGCATTTCAAATGAAAATATGTGGTTTACTGCACTGTGCAAAAGAAAACAACAGGAGGACTTATAAAAACAAGCGAATCTGCATAATAACAGACAACCAAGCATCACTATGATTATAGAAATCTCAAAGTATCGTACAAGCTGACATGGAAATGCCAAGAAGAACTGGAAGTCCTGGAAGAACGCAACAGAGTAACTCTCCTTTGGGCACCGGAACAATCGGAAATGGAAGGCAATGAAAAAGCGGATGAGCTAGCTATACAGGGATCATCCACTTCATATTTTGAACATGAAAAAAGCTTTATAAAGGGCCTATTCAAAAGAACAAAGAAATAATCACACGAAAAAAGTAGGAAAAGACTTGGCATAACAGTAGGGCTGCTATTAGGGTACGCTAACCTAAGAGAACACCTACACAAAATAGGATCATACAATGGGACCCAAGTCGCAGAGGGTGCGATGAGGGGGAAGAAACAGGCTACCACATCCTGTGCGAATGTGAAGCGTCAAATCACAAAAGACAGGCATTATTTAGGCAACCGAAAATGAGCCCACAGGAATATATGAACCAATCAGTCTCGGGGTTATATATAACCTTGTAAAAGGAATGAGACTAATGAGAGGATTGGTATACAAAACAGGAAATTAAGCACAACGCTGCCTCCGGTAGTAAATGAAGATAACTTTCAGGGAAAAAAAGAGATCTAGTCCCAGGGGTCTTCGGCTGGTAAAGTTATGGCCACTATATATATTTTGGCTTGATTGTAACAGTTATAGGGTGCCAGGATTAGCTTTATTAAAAATAACATAAAGGTTCTTGGCGGCATTGAGAAAGTAGTGGAATGACATTTCATTTCATACCTTTGGAAAATCAAAAACCCCCTTTTTTAACAAGGCAACGGCAGGCAATATATAGCCAGAATATAGGTAAACTTCATGGATCAACCAAACAATAACCACTTTTCTTGTTCTCCAAGATCTTCTGATCTCGCTTCGATTGAACATGTGTGGGACATCCTGGGTCGCATATTGTTGAACAGCACGCCCTAGGCGCTCTCTCGCATGTTTCTGTGGTGCGTGCCAACTGCTTTTACACAGATAGGCGGAACCACCGGCTTAACGTGCCTTTCGAAGCACAATGTGAGAGGGCAGAAATACTACACGGTGGTTTGCCATTGCCCTTTGTGAAGTGACGAGCTATGAAAAAGTCCAATGGACAATGTAGAAATCGAACCGGATCTCCACGGTGAGAGGTTGATACGCTAGCTACTACCACATACTAAACTAATATTTTAACCCCAACAATAAACCATCATTTTAAAACACACTGTACCTAACCACTTATATTTATATTTTACTCTGTACTGTTTTCTCGCAGTACAAAATTTGCGAGATTATTTAAATTATGTTGAAAGTTTAACAAGTTCTTAAGTTATGTCACCTAAGGTAAAAAGATTTTTATATCGCTCGCTGCCGGAAGCTCTTAAAAGAAAAACTTAAAATGTTGTAAAAAAAGAAAAGTTTTGGGATAATATATTACAAATTTTAAGCGCCTTTTGTGCTTGAAATTTTTCAATTAAGTTTTTAAATGTAGGTTAAAATGTATGGGACAGGAAACTTTGTAGGTTTCATAGTATAAAGTCTACATTATTTAACTTCTATAATACATTTAATTAAAGTGGCAGTTTTAGAAGTAATTTTGCAAATGGCACCTTTGTTAGGGTACGCCCGTAACAATATAAGGAGATCAATAATGTGCATAATATAGGTTTATGTCGTCTAACTGGTGTAGTGGCAGCCTACCAACGTTTCACCGTGGAGGCCCAGGTTCGATTCCCGCATTGTCCGTTACACTTTTTCACAGCTCGTCACCTCACAAAAGGCAATGACAATACACTGTCTAATATTCTGCCTAGTTAACCCTATGACATGTGCTTCGGAAGCTCGTTAAGCCGGTTGTCCCGCATATCAGTGTAAAAGCAGTTGGTACGCCACACAGATATGTGCAAGAGGGTGCCTACACTCTGAAAAGAGTATGCACAGTAAAAAGAAGATACAGATTTATATAGGAGAGAGCAAGACAATTTTATGAATAGGCAGGATGGGTACGGTCATTTTTTTGGGCAGGTTCAGCCGCCATGTTGTCCGGATATAATCCGTCACGGTCCCTTTCTATTCGAAAGCAAAATTTCGATTTAAGACATTTTGAATGGGGTTATTATTACATGAGTGAAATTGTTATCAGAAAAGTTAAACGCAACATGTATTGTTATAAATAAAATTTAAAGTATCAAAAATACAAGGTAAACAGCAGTAAAATATTCTAAAAAGTAATTACACACGATCACGAGACACAGGATGAGCAATTTGATCAACATATCTTTATCGATGTCATCAACACCTCCAATATTGTAGTCAGCATGAATGTCTTCTTCATGAAGTGCAATTCAATTTTTAAAGAAACAATAGCCAACAAGTAATAATCGTGAATCCCTGAGTTCGAGACTTTTGTTATTCATAATCGTAATAATATAGTATTTTATCTACAACCGTGCGGTAACTAAGGTTACAAACACTATTTTTAGTGTGGTAACTGTCACTTTACCGCACTAGTGTGGTAACTGTTACTTTACCGCACTAGTTCGAAATCATTTATACTAAGGACTTTTCAAAAATCGCTTATGTAAACATTTTTTAACAATATTTAATTACTCTTCACGTAAATTACTTAAAATACAGATAATATACCTAAAGGTTAATCGTAATAGTCGAGTTTCTTACATTTCCTATATTTACGACTGCCGATTGCAATGGCTTTTGTCGATGTAACTCTGGTGTTTCTTTGTCTGGTCTGCGTTTCACTGAAAGTCAACTGCTGCAATCGGTGCTACAGGAAATTTTGCAATTATCAGTTTGCTTTTCAGGGACTCCTCCACGTATTCTTCAGCGACGATAGAAGATTTTTATCCTCCATGACGCTTTAGTTCTAAAATATAACCTTTTGCATCGGCGAACAATGTCGCCGATGTTCTTAAAAGCAATGTCCCGTATAATTATTTGGGTGCTTTAATCTTAAATATTCAGCAATTTTCGATGGAATTTAGCCGATTGTGATAATCCCTACTGCCTGGCTTGTACATTTTTCATTTTTGTAAAAAATAAAAAGCCGATCATGGGATATTTTGGAGGATCGCAGAAAAACATACTTTCTGTAGATTTCTCGTGCTCTTTTTTAACTGACAAATTTGCGTGTAGTGTGACTTTTGCTGTCTGGAATTGTTACTACTAAAAGGGATCCTTCCTCTTTGATACTTTTCATTTCCATTGTAGTTAACTCCTGCCTTCGGCAGGCTCCAGCAATTTCTACGGCTAGAGCAACCTGAAACAACAAAAAAATTTAAAATATAAAAAACAAAGTATAAAGCTTAAAGAATTTATTAAATATTTACAGGTTTTATGTTTTCTATTTATGTACCTTCATTAACAAAAAAGTGTCATTTGGAGCATCCTCTAGAAACAAATCAATCTCTTTCGCAGTAAATACTTTAAATATTTTTGGTTTTTGACCAACCGTTTTACGCTTTAAATATGCAATTCATTTCGAAAATTGGTCTATAGAGATATTGTGTTCATCGAAAGCATTGATTTCAACATAGAAAAATACCACCACAGGGATTTTTTCCGTCAAATCTATCTTCAAAATAGGCCAAAAGCACGTCTTTATTTGCCCCATCGACAGACACATTTTTTTAGGAGCATCATCTCACAAAATCTGAGTACTCCTTCTCATAACGCTCTCCAAATTTTTCTGGAAGCAAGCTAAAAGTTGCCTTTTCAACAAGCTTGAAAATTTTCCTGTTCTTTACTTCTTTAAGAAGATAAAAATAAATTGTTAACTTTGCATTATTATACCTGTTGCTAGCGGATCCACAATTTTATTTTGCGGTGGTGTCATTTTGACAATGGCTGACACCGATTGAGGTAACTGGTAGTTAATTAATTGCTAGTGTAAAATTGAGATAAACGTCAAAGAAAAATTATTATCACAAAAAACCTGAACGTTGTAGATGAAATAGTATACATAACTCAAGCGGTAAACGTTTATAGCGCACTTGCGTGCGCTCGAAACCTATTTACCACACGTATTATGTAATATACTATTTCTAGTGTAAAATTTGTACTGCACAAAAGTTAAAGAAGACAACATTTTTATTTCCAGGAAATATTTTTACTAAAAATATTTCCATTTACAACACCACATCTGTAAAAAAAAAACACTTATTTTATGCATTTTTGTTGCTATAGAAAAACCACTGGTAATAATTTGCTTTTATGTTGGCGGATAAAATTTAACAACTCATTAAATTTTAAACACAATACTTCTTTTTTTAAATTCCAATTATAATAATTATTTTTATAATGCAGCGAAGTAAATGGTAAAAAGAAATTCACTTATTTTGTATTTAACTTTTTTGTTTAAATTTTTATTACCTATAGGTTTTACAAGTCTTGAAAAAATATTTTAATAATTATTAACAAAGTTAAGAACATGTAAAACACAAGTTAACAACTAAAATGTCTGGATGTGTGGCCATAAAAATTCAAACGATGTAAATGTATTTATGCAGAGTCGTTAACACATTGTTACTTTTATTCATTCGCTTTGGGCTAACTTCGTACGCGGCATCCTATATATATACACAAATAATTTGGGGATTTTTGACATTTTTGGAATTTGAAACAACATGTTTTAGTCTAGTCAAGAAGTGTGTTTCCTGCCAAAAATAGTTAAAAGGATTCAAAAAATATGTGCAATAGGTCTTTCGATGCGGAATGCAAATCTGAAAAAAGGCGTTTTGAGGATTTTTCTGCCGATAAAATTTGCAATTGTTATTAACAAAAACGAAATAAAAAAAGGCATTTTAATTTTTAATTATTAATAACTTTAAAGCCATAAAAGATATCGGAAATTGCAAAAAAGAATCTTGAAGGGGAAGAAATTTCCGATAAAAAAGTATTACCCCCCGGAGTTCTATCTCCATATTTTTGGTTGCGCGCTCGACGTCAAAAACAAGTACGACACACTAAATAACTTAAAGTTAGTTTTTCAACAAGTTAAACAATTCTCAATTAAAAAAGGTATCAATATTTTAGCAGAAAAAATGTTTTCCTTAGGAATTCCCTTGTCGATCATTAAAGCGATCCTAGCTTTATTTAGTAATAGAAGAGTTTCGATTCGATTAAAAAATAATACACAACTTGCTCCCAGGTATACGTCCCGAGGTATTTGTCAGGGAACAGTTTTATCACCTTTATTGTTTAACTTATACTCTCATAATTTACATCGTATATGGGACAACCAGATACTCCATAGAAGACAATAAAGAAAAATCTTTCGTAAAATTAAACCATATTACATATTGCTTAAAAGAATGGTGTTTCATTAACGCATTTACCATCTCTAATACTAAGTCTACAGTAGTATTTTTTACTAGACGTAGAAATAATAATCAAAATAATATTATCCTAATGGATTAGAATTTCCTGTCTCAAATTGCTTTACATACTTACGAATTTATCTAGACTCTAAGCTTTTATGGAGAGAACAAATAAAGCATATCATTAAAAAATGTGAAAAAGGTATCAATATCTTAAAACAAGTCTGTTCGTTTCACTGGGGGGCAAATCAAGAAATAGCTTTGCTTTTTATAGAGCTTTTATAAGATCTATCATAGACTACGGTAGCATTCTTTATGGTTCTGCTAGCAACTGTCATCTCGTGAAGCTTGATAGGCTACAATATAAGGCATTAAGAATTTGCTTGGGAGTTATGAAATCCTCGCCCACTATGGCAATTATGGTTGAGAGTCTTGAACCACCTTTATGGTGTAGAAGAGAATATCTCGCCTCCAAGTTCATGCTTAAGCTGCTGTATGCCAA
This sequence comes from Listronotus oregonensis, assembly GCA_019359885.1. Lineage (NCBI taxonomy): Eukaryota > Metazoa > Arthropoda > Insecta > Coleoptera > Curculionidae > Listronotus > Listronotus oregonensis. The sequence continues at coordinate 8,762 of JAHBCN010017885.1, forward strand.
ACAAACCCCACTAATAAAAAAGCTTTACCAAATTTTCAAACAAAATATGACAAATCCGTATTGGACACGAAAGAACTCTCCACAACTTGCTGTTGCGTATGGTGAAATACAGCAATACAATATTTTAGATACTCTGACTCAAGACCACTCAACAATAATATATAATAATAGTTACGGAGCTATGCTGTTGTGTCCAAATGTAAATATTCCCAATTACCCTGCTGAAAACATATCAACAAATCTACAATTTAATGAATACTCATCCAAGTACTCCAAGAACAGTCTGGTTATTTACACAGACGGCTCTAAACAAAGTAATAAGCTTAGCGGAGCATTCTATTGTCCACAATTAAAAAAGCTACTGTTTTAATTTAAACAGTAATCTCAGTATTTTTACTGCAGAAGCAGGAGCAATTTGCCATGCCCTGCAATGGGCCATAAAACAAAACTACCAAAATATAATATGTACTGACTCTCAATCAGTCTTACTAAACCTTAAAAATTTTCCAATGGATCAAAGTATTTACCCACACTGTCTTATCATTAAAATATTTAATATTATTTACCAAACACATAATAAATTTTTTTATTTTTTGTGGACAAAGTCGCACTCCGGGATAACCGGGAACGAAGCCGTTGATAAATTAGCAAAAACATCAAGCTCAAATGAATATGATAATACATATGATAATACAATAGTCATACAGAATTTCTTACCACTAATAAAACAAAATATTAAAAACAAGTGGAATCAAGAGTGGCAAAAGTATGGATCGGAAACAAATACCTTTTATTATAAAATCCATTCTATTCCATTCACCCACTGGCATCACCGTAATAACATACCTCGAAGAATTATGAATGTGATAAGCCGTTTAAAGCTTAATCACGGCTGCTTTCCTAGCCACTTGCACAAAATAGGACTAAAAGAAACACCTTTATGTGTGTGCAATGAATATGGCGACTTAAATCATATTTTTTAGAACTGTGAAATAAACAAAAATCACACCAATAACCTAATACATTTTCTCATACAAAAACAATTTTTCTTGCCATTATGGCTACCTAAAATTCTCCAAAGTAGTGACCCCGAAATATTCTTGTATTTATGTAAATATCTAAAATCTGTAAATGCAAACATTTAATATTATTACCCTAACCTTTGTGTTTTACTCAATTGTACTATCCTTTTTACCTGTGGTTTACCAAGTAATGTGCTTATCTGTAAAGTCGCCCTGATCGACCCCTGGGCGTGAAGTGTGTGACCCTGTCAATATATGTATCCTATTGTCAGTATTAAAGTATTTCCGTGGCTAAAGCTCTCGTTTGCAAGGCCAAAAAAAATTACTGGTACAGTATAAATTTAAGTTTAAAAATGGTTATTTATTAACGTAAGTTAAAAATAATAATTTATTTATTTAAAAATCCGTAAATAAAAATGCATTTTTTAAACGTTTTTCACGTGACACGAAACATTCCTGATCGGTCAAGTTTATGATGACGTCATCTGCTTGTAAACCTCGTTTGCCTACTTGTGATATATTAGCTTTCGAAACTGTTTTAAGGAGATTTTCCTATATTTTCCTAATATTTTACAAATTCTGTCAAGTAAAGGGTGTTCCAATAAGAGGTTTCGAATGTTGATAACGAATAAAATGAAAGTTGTATAATATATTTGAAGTTTATTTATGGCACTGCGTAGCTGAACAGTGTACAATTATACGTGAAATACAATATCTGCTAAATGACCACCACGAACTTCTCTGACAGCACACAATTTTTTTGTTGAAATTTTCCATTACTTCTAAACACATTTCTAGAGTTATGTCACGAATTATTCGTATAATTTCTTGTTTCAATTCTTGAATAGTTAGGGGATTGTTTTCGTAAGCTTTGCTTTTCACATAGTCCCACAAAAAATAATCTAGCGGCGTTATGTCGCAAGATCTTGGTGGCCAATTTACGTCCCCGTTCTTTGAGATAATCCTCCTTTCAAACCGTGTACGCAATAAATCCAATGTTTCTGGTGCTGTATGGCATGTCGCCCCATCTTGTTGGAACCATATATTGTCTACATCCATCTCCATTATCTCATCCCATAAAAAAACATCAATCATCGTTCGGTATCGCTCTCCGTTTACTGTAACAGCTTGTTCGTCTTCATTTTCAAAGAAATACGGACCAAAAACCGCACCAAATTGTTACACGTTGGGCATGCATTGGCTTTTCGTGAATCTGTCTAGGATTTTCATTGCCCCAGATACGACAATTTTGTTTATTTAAGCAACCGTTTAAATGGAAGTGAGCCTCGTGACTAAAAATGATTTTATTGCAAAAATTATTGTCCTCTGCCTTCCTCTGTAGGATCCAATTGCTAAAAGCACGACGTTGTCCATGATCGTGTGGCTTTAGCTCCTGAGTAATTTGAATTTTATAAGGATGTAGACCTAAATCTTTCTTCAAAATTCGCCACATTGAAGTTCTGCCGATGCCCAAATGTTGTAAACGTCTTTCAACAAACATTTGTGGATTTTCAGCCACACTTTCCCGAACAGCCTGAATATTCTCAACGGAACGAGCTGGACGTTTCCGTATTTTTGTTTTAATATCTTGCACAGATCCGGTGGTTTCAAATTTATGCACTATTTTGCGAATAGTTGCTTCTGAGGGACGATTGTGTACACCAAAGTAATCCCGAATTCGCGGATATGTGGCTCTTACAAAAGACCTATTTTGAAAAGAAGTTTTTATAATGTAAACAGGTTGTTCGATAGTATAGCGCTCCATTGTTAAAATTGTACTGAATTTCACAATGCAATAAAATCCGAATTACCAAAAAGAAAATTAAGATAAGAAGAGTAGCAAATAAAAACATTCGAAACCTCTTATTGGAATACCCTTTACTTTTGCCATGGACAACGATTTTGTAAAAGCAGACATCAGAAACCTGCCTCCTGCAATTATCATCGGATTATTTTTCAAAAATAATTCCGACTTTCATGCTTCGGAGGTAAAAAATATGAGACCCACAAAGTAAGTATAATAACACTTAATTAATAACTTAATTTAAATCATAAGTAAGTGAAATAATGATGAACGCCACAGCAAGAACTTCTATAGGTTATAAATGTTAAGTTAAAACAAACAAGTTATTCGGGATTTTGAGTGTAATGTTTATTGAAATCATAAGACTCTGTATTTTTAACTTATGTTATGGAAAACAGCGGAAATATTTGAAGTTAGTTGCAAGAGACATTCTGTTAAAAACATTATTGGTATTATAACCTCCAATTAATAGCGATAATATTTACATTCTGAATGTAACTAATTATTACAAAATATAAATATTATGTTTATTACATCGAAATGGTCTTTACAAAAGAAAATATTTGTATTATTCGCTATGCCATTAGGATCCCTCCAAGAAAGTTGCAACCACTTTCGGCGCACTTCGACATTTTTTGGAACATTTACAAATAGTTTTTCCGAAGTTTTAACAACGTATTTGTACATTTTGGAACTGAACACTGATAAAATGTAAATTCAATCGCATTTTTGTTTTTTCTTTGCAACAAATGTATGTGGATGATATGTGCCACAGATCAGAATACAGGCAAGACGTCACCGACCCCATTGCCGCTCCATATTGTTAAAGTAGCGTTTTGGCACGCTATTTAAATATTGAATCTTTAATTTGATATTTATCAGCAATTTTTTTTTTATCTTGGCACAGTCCACGAAGGCTGATGCCTAAGTACTAACGTACCGTGGGTGTCTTCAGTGTAGTGAGAGGGAGTTTGTTCACACGGGACTTAAATTTTTGGAGATTGGGAGGAGAAGGAAAAACTTCTGCGGGCAGCAGGTTCCATAGTCTTGACACTCTAGGAATAAAGGAACGAAGAAAGCGGGAAGTTCGGGGCCTCTCTAACTGAACTGTAAAAGGATGCATAAAAGTTGCACTACGTGTTGCTCTGTTGGGAGCTGCCAGAGAAGGAATAATACTGGCCAGTTCCTCTGAGCAGAAGCCGTGAAAATACCTATAGAAGAGCGACAGATCTCCTACATCTCGACGATGGGCAAGAAGAGGAAGCCTTTCTGTGAGCGTTGGATCATTAATAGGACGAACAGCTCTTTTTTGAATGGAGTCCAGAAGGCTAAGTGTTGTAGGGGACGCCATTCCCCAGACATGAGAACAATATTCCAAAGAGGGTCTGATTTGGGATACATACAGAGTGTACAGATTGGAAGAAGAGAAATATTTTCTGGCTCGAAAGAGGAATCCAATCTTTTTTGAAGCTGCCGAAGCAATGGATGAAATGTGTTTGTGCCAGTTGAGGTTATTCTTAAAAGTAACGCCGACTATATTAAACGACTCTTTGTTCTGCAGAACTTTTCCGCTCATATGTAAGAGATGAGCATTCGCAGACTTTTTTCGCGACAGCGAACATGACTGTGTTTTTGAGGCATTAAACTGAACACGATTTTTGGCACCCCAATCCAAGATAAGTTTGAGGTTTTGTGAAAGAGATATCTGCATTGACCTGCGCTTGTTTTCAAAATCAGAATTACACGGTGGCTTAAGAAATTGAATACTAGAGTGGAGGGTACTATCGTCAGCAAAACTATGAATGGGATTGATTGTGGAAGAGAGAAGATCGTTAATGTGTAGAAGAAACAGCGTGGATGCCAGCACTAAGCCCTGGAGCACCCCAGCATTAATTTGGAGGAATGACCATCTATACTGACTGATATACGCCGATTAGAAAGGAAACTGGAAAGCCAAGAGCAAAGCTTAGGTGTAAGACCGTAAGAAGGAAGTTTGTTAAGAAGCCCATCATGCCAGAACTGATCGAAAGCTTTGGATATGTCAAGAGCAACGACCTGGGATTCACCAAGAAACTCAAGGGACTTGTTCCAGTTGTGTGAGACAAAGGAAAGAAGATCAGCTGTGGATCTACTGTGACGGAATCCATATTGTCTATCATGTAAGATCTTATGTTTTTCCAGATACTTTAAGATTTGGGAATTAATGAATTTTTCCATTACCTTGCAAACAACTGAAAGAAGAAATATAGGTCTATAGTTAGAAGGGAGACTTTTCGATCCTTTTTTGGGGACAGGTTGCACACGTGCAGCTTTCCAACTCTCCGGGAAAATGCCCGTGTCGTAAGAGATTCGAAAGAGGCGAGTTAAGATGGGTGCAAGCTCGGGAGCACATTTTTTAAGACGATTGCTGGTATGCCATCCAGCCCAGACGATTTTTAGTATTAAGAGAAGAAAGAATACGCTTGATCTGTTTGACTTTAAAAATTATATCGGACATTTTATGAGAAACAGGGACAACTGTTGGAAGAGGAAGATTAATAGGAGGATCAAGCGTAGAATTGGCAGCAAATTGTTGGGCAAATAGTTCGGCTTTTCCTTTGGAGGTAGAGACAATTCCATCTTCAGAGATTAGGGGTGGAAAAGAATTTGTGCAAAAGTTCTGACTAATATTTTTGGCAAAGGACCAAAAAGCTTTACTGCCATTTGAGCAAGAGAGAACTTTATCTTTTATTCGATTGTTAAAACGGTCTTTTGCATCTGAGATGGTCTGATTATACTGATTTCTTGCTTCGATGCTAGCCTGTCGAAGTCTGGCTTTGTCACAGGATTTAGAAAACCACAGTTTGTGATTTGAAGTCATGGGGTTCTTTTTAGTGTGGGGAATATAGGTCTCAATGCCTAGTTGAATTGTTTCGGTAATTTGTTTACATATTTCTGAAGGATCGTGAGTAGAAAAGCAGGTAGGATTCCAAGGGTAGCTTGAAAGAAATCTCTTAGACCATCCCAGTCGGCCGAATTGTAGTGCCAGATGGTTCGTGGCGGTATGGTTTCAGTTGCCTCAAAATGAGTGGAGTATGATACGGTGACCAAACCATGGTCAGAGCGACCAAGGGGAGCAGTTACTGATGCTTGATGTACCACAATTTAAAAAAAAACAACTATAACTGGGTTCCCTACTACTCTACTACATAATATAAAATGGATTTTAAAAACCTGTCAAACAGCATATTAAATCAAAATTTTTCACTCTAAAACTGGCTGACTTGCCATTAAATTTTAGTTACCCAAACATCTTCTATTTTGCTCTATAAACTAAACTATTTATTTTTCCAGGATATTTGTGTAATACTAAAATTCTATTTTTTGTTAGTTTTAGCACACTGTATTTAGTTAAAAATTTTAAATTAAAATAAAGTAGCGAAGTGACATTGGATATTTTTCTCTGCGAATACCTTTTTATAGATTTAATTACCGAAATATGTAACCCTGAAAGTTTTTGGCCCTTTATAAAATAATTTAAAATTAATTATTTTCCCATTAGCATCAAGTATTAATTTAATAATTAGAACCCGTTTTTCATATCCATTAAAATTATATAAGCTATTATTACAATAAATTTTATCATAATTTTATATTATATGCTATTTTTAGTTTCATTGTTTTAAGTAAAACCATTGTTTTTAGAACCTAAATTTTATTTATATGATTTTTTTTTCATTCGTGTTAAAAATCAGAGTTCCATGATAGATCATGACTGTTAAATCAAATTAAAATATACGTTGTGATATATAAAGTATCTTAAAAATTAAAGAAAATGTCCAAAATACTACTTAAAGCACTACTACATTTAAATTATATATATATATATATATATATATATATATATATATATATATATATATATATATATATATATATATATATATATATATATATATATATATATATATATATATATATATATATATATATATATATATATATATATATATATATATCTATATATATATATATATATATATATATATATATATATATATATATATATATATATATATATATATATATATATATATATATTTAAATGTTTTAAAGTGCTTTAATATTATTTTGGACATTTTCATTAATTTTAAGATGCTTACATATCACAATGTATATTTTAATTTGATTTAACAGTCATGATTTATTATGGAACTCTGATTTTTAACATGTATGAAAAAAAACCATATAAATAAAATTTAGTTTCTAAAAACAATGGTTTTTACTTAAAACAATGAAACTAAAAACAGCATATAATATAAAATTATGATAAAATTTATTGTAATAATAACTTATATAATTTTAATGGATATGAAAAGGGTTTTAATTATTAAATTAATACTGATGCTAATGGGAAAATAATTAATTTTAAATTATTTTAAAAAGACCAAAAACTTTCAGCAGTTACATATTTCAGTAATTAATGTATAAAAAGGTATTCGCAAATATTTATATATATATATATATATATATATATATATATATATATATATATATATATATATATATATATATATATATATATATATATATATATAACGTCCTTTTCGTGTTTACTAATATCTGTTGATTTTTTAAATAGTGATATAAAGGATAAAAAAAGTTTAATGTGTTGTAATTGTTTATATACATATATGTATTTTAATTTATACGATCCACCGCTCCAGTGTCTTCTTGACCCCGTAGAGCAGTAACTACATATTTTGTAAGTTAAAAATCTAATTGTGTGTTTGATTCGTTGTTTGAATGTTCTTTTTTTTTCTATTGTTGTTTTTAGCTATCCTGATGAAGCTTACAATCGTAGGCGAAAGCTAGATATTGGAAATAAAATAGTTAGAACTGAGCACTTAACATCTTTACTGCTCCCTCTATTTAGATAATTTCTGGGGGATCCCTTTTGTGATTCTACTGTCTAAATTTATTTACTTCTACCCCATTATTACTATTTGTCCTTTGAAAAAAAAAAAATATATATATATATATATATATATATATATATATATATATATATATATATATATATATATATATATATATATATATATTTTAAATGTATTAATTTAATAATTAGAACCCGTTTTTCATATCCATTAAGATTATATAAGTTATTATTACAATAAATTTTATCATAATTTTATATCATATTTTTAGCTATTTTTAGTTTCATTGTTTTAAATAAAAACCATTGTTTTTAGAACCTAAATTTTATTTATATGGTTTTTTTTTCAAACATGTTAAAAATCAAAGTTTTGATAATGAATTATAACTGTTTAATTAAATTAAAAAATACATGTAATATATAACGTGTTTGAAATCTTAATCTAATATCTATAAATATTATAATAACTGTTTCCATAAACTTTTTTCCTACGACCCTTCCCTACGGAGATACAGGTATGTAACGGACGCTCCTGAAAATCGTTTTAACTTTTAAAATACTGGGTGTAAATTATTTTTTTTTATTTTGATGGTAACTAGATAAGTCTTCTTAAAATGAACTCATTAAATCATATTTGGCCTATTTAGTTTGTCAGGGACGGACTAGCTCTGACACAATAAAAGCAATTTTTACCCTTTTGATAAAGGCTTATCAATATTATTTTTGGATAGCTTCAACTTTTAACTAAAAAAAGGTATTCTTGATTGACATCGATAAAATCAACTGTTTACGAGAAATAAAATATTATGGTTAGTATTTTTTTACATTATACAGGGTGTTTTCTAATTAAACGTCAATATTTAAGGGCTTCTAAGGTCCATTTTAAAAAGAAAACTTCATATGAACGTATGTCCTAAACGTCTTAACTTTTGAGATACAGGGTGGTACAATTTTTTCATTTTTAATTTTTTAAAAAAAGTATTCTGAAAATTGATATAAAATTCCCAAAATGTTAAGAAAAAAATTTTTTTTTTTGATTTTTTTTTCAAAAATCTTGTTTTTCTATTAAAAAAAAAATTAAAAAAAACTTTAAAATTTTTTTTTTTTAAAAAGAAAAAAAAAAATGGAAAGAGTAAAGTCTTTATTTGAAGAAGGGAAAAAAATTTAAAAAACTTTTTTAAAA
>JAHBCN010017886.1:0-17857 GCA_019359885.1 Listronotus oregonensis
ACAGACAAGTCTTAACACTTGCCCGCATGTATAGTCCGCTTAAGGGTGAAATAACGCATGAAAACACGTGCCTTGTAGGAAAATAAGCAAAACTAGCGTTTTTTCAATTTCTGGGTTATGTTGTCATTGTCAAACACCATAGACAAGTCAAACACTGGCATCATGCATAAAAGACCTAAGGTAGTAGCAACAAAACAGCATAATCTTCAAAGTGAAAGCAGCCCTACAACGTACAAGAGAAAGTGCAGGACTCCCCTACATCTATCCCCGCAACCCACAAAACGTGTTTCTCCGTCATTCAAGCAAGGGTGTAACGCTTTACCATTGAATGGACAGGTCCGACTCGGAAGGTTTTAACTGTAAATTGGCATCGCTAATGTTTTATTCGAGAAATGTAAATCTGTAATTGTATTTTACCTTACTTTTTGTATAACTTGTATTTTATGTAATTCTTTTTGTATACATTTTTACTTTATTCTTCTTTTAATTTTGTTTACGCTGGGGTCCAGCTTGTCGTAGCCGGAGGGAAATGTCAAGAATATAAATTATTAGTTTTTTTTTATAAAAAAAAACATAATTTCGATTAATTCCCATAACCAAAGTTCATCAACTCATAGAATATCATGTTCAGAATATCTAGTTAATTGTTTAGGCTAAAATATTCCAAATTAAACAACATTTATCTATTCTGCAATTTAGCGATTTTACGGAGTTCATCAAACTCGCTAGAGCAAGTAAAAAAGCAAAATCGCTGACTGGTCAATTGGAAAAAAGTAGGGAATAGAAAAAATTGCGAGGCATTCGGGAAGAAAAAGTTATCGAGAGTAGTCAGTCAGAATTAAAAAATGTTCGGTCGTGTCTCTCCGCCTACAAGTACCCTAGTGTAAGTATATGTATATATAATTATATTTAGTGTATTAAAAAGATGTCGTCACTCTAAATAACAAATATATGTAATGTAATGTAATGTTGTACTGATGTATAAATAAAATTAAGGACTTGTTTTTTTAATATTTTTTTAAATTTTTTTACTCCGACTTAAAAACTACGATCCCAGTCACACACTGAAATTTAGGGTGTGACAATATATATATATATATATATATATATATATATATATATATATATATATATATATATATATATATATATATATATATATATATATATATATATATATATATATATATATATATATACTACATATTTAGGCTATTGCACTTAACATAAGTTTCAAATTATAATTTTAAAAGCGCCTTGGTTCTGGTTAGTTGTAGTTAGTTTTTTATATTAAATACTTATTTATTTACACGTCATATTGGATGTTCCAGCAGTTTTTACTAGCTTAAACAGACGTAGTATTCTGTGCCCAGATAGGATTCACCCCTTTTTATAAGCTGGGTATCAGTGGGTAATGATGCCTGATAATTTCTAAGTTTCTCAGGCGTCAAAAAACCCTGCCTGAGATTTTGATTTATTGACTTTTAGGATGTTTAACTTATTTAATTTTGTAATAACTGTTTTAATTGGTAAATAAATACTTTTAATATTAATATTCAAAAATTATCAAATAATACCTAATTTGCCAGTAAGTAGTAGCTTACCACAATAATAGACATTTTCTTTTTTACCGCTTTATCGATTTCGATGAGCAGAATCGGTGTTAATCACAATTATCACCAATAAACCAGTTGCCTCTAACAACGCCACAAGGATTTATTGCATCTTGCGAACTCCCAATAGTTGCTAAACAACATACTGTATTATTGTCTTACCGTAATCGTAAAACTAAGTTTGGAAAATAGTGTAGCGACAAGTTAGTATCCAAAGTTTATTTTCTATTGAGTTTAATAATTTATTGTATGCATGCAATATTACTAATTTCTCACTTAAAAATTGTGAACACATTAATATACAATTTAAAGTTTTTTTTATGTTCAAAGCACTTTATATGATAAAACCTTATATAACCTACTAATACAATCATGCTCAAGCTAACCTACGAAGAGAAAAAATTTCGTTCGAACTTTATATAGATATGAACTTTTGTATAAGCAGTTATTTTTTTTTATTATGTTGACAATTATTTTACAAAAAACTTTTAATGTTAAATTTTCACTAATTATATCTTAAGTATAACAGTTGTTTCACCGATACTACGGCTTTTTCAGATATTAAATAAACATTTATTAACTTAATATGTTCTTCTATTTTTGCAATTTAAGACCCTTTTGCAATACTTCAATAAAGATTTTTTATTGGGAAATTCCGCAAATCTAGTTGGTCATTAAGCAATAAATCTTTGCCTTACTGCACTGTGCAAAAGAAAACAACAAAAGGCCTATTAAAACAAGCGGATCTGCATAATAACAGACAGCCAGGCATCACTAGGGGCCCTAGCAAACACCAAGGTAACGTCCCCAAAAAGAACTGAAAGTCTTAGGAGATCGCAACAGGGTAACTCCTGTGGGCATCGGGACATTCGGGAATAGAAGGCAATGAAAAAGCGAATGAGCTAGCGAGACAGGATCATCCACTCCATACTTTGGACCAGAACCTGCCCTTGGAGTGACCAAAACCACAACACAAGGGCAAACTAAACATTTGTCCGAAAAAAACACGAGAAATACTGGTCCAGCATCAGTAGAATAAAACATGGTAAAAGCTTCATAAAGGGTCCATCCAAAAAAACGAAGAAAGATCTACTCAGACAAATAACCTAAGAAGTTACAGAATGTGCGATGAGGGGGAATAAACAGCCAACTACATCCTGTGCGAATGTGAGGCGTTTAACTACAAGGGACAGGCATTATTTGTCAACCGAAAATTAACCCACAGGAATATATCAATCAACCAGTCTCGGGGTTATACAGACTTGTTGAAAAAACAAGACTAGTGGAAGGATTGGTATAAAAGAAAATGGAAGATCAGGCACAAAAAGCCCAGGAGGCTGCGATGTTTTTGGCAGTAAATCTAGACGGCTTTCGAAAAAAAAAGCAATTATAGAGGTATCTTCCGGGCTTGTGGGCCGTGGTCTGGGAATTTTCATTTCAAAGCTTTCGGCCACATCTGCGGTGGCCATCTTCAGTGGTGCGGTTGTCGTACTCAAAGTGAGCGACGGTGGTTCACTAACGAGTCTGACGACTGATGTTTCGGACTAAGACCTGTGCATTCTTGAAGTCTGTGGACGGACGGAGGACTGAACGTCTGGGTGTGGCTTGGGAGTCATCGTATGTACTGGCTTTACTTTAGCGTCTTTTAATATTGGGTGCCATATTCTGTTTTAAGTCGGCCCTTCTTTTTTTCTGTTAAAGTTATTTCAGGAAAGAAGAAGTGCTAACTTTAAACAGAATATGGCACCCAATATTAAAAGGCGCTAAAGTAAAGCCAGTATATACGATGACTCCCAAGCACACCCAGACGTTCACTCCTCCGTCCGTCCACAGACCTAAAAGAATGCACAGGTCTGAGTCCGAATCAGTCGTCAGTGAACCATCGCGCCGCTCACTTCGAGTACGACAGCCGCACCACTGAAGTGGCCACCGCAGATGTGGCCGAAAGCTTTGGAATGACAATTCCCAGACCACGGCCAACAAGCCTGGAAGATACCTCTATTGTATTATAATGAACGGGGTCGCTCGGCTCTAGTGTAGCCCTCCTTTACTTCGACCTAAAGAGATATTTTGTGAATACCCTTCGTTGTTTAGTGCCCGGTAATTCCTATACCTTTAGCAAAGTTCAGGATACTACGCGGTGCAAGCTGAATAATGTCTCTAAGAGCAAGATATACCCCTTCGAGGTATTTAAGCCGTTGTCGGGTCAGTTCTCTGCATTCACAGAGAATGTGTTCCGCAGTTTCGTTTGCTTCATGACAAAACCGACCATGTCCTGTTAGGAAGTAACCAGTTTAAGTTAATTTTTTTGAAGTTCCAGTCGCTTTTTTGTGTACTTAGGTGAATGCGAAATAAATCTTTTCGCCTGCCTTTGTCCTGGGATGTTGTTCCAGTAAGTCTCTTTTTGACTTTTTTCCCATGTTCTGAGTTCCTCATAGAGGTGGCCTTTAGTGGTGCTACAGAAGGGCTCAGGTCCATAGAATAGTCTCTGTGCTCTTTCCTTGGCGAGTTGATCGGCAATTTCATTGCCCTCCACTCCTTCATGTCCTGGTACCCACTCCAGAGTAACTCTGTTGTGTTTCGCCAGTTGGTTTAGAGATTGTCGGCGTTCCCAGGCTAGCTTTAAATTAAAAGTGCACGAAGTCAACGCCTTCAAAGCAGCCTGGCCGTCTGATAAAATATATATGGTTGCGCCTCGAAGGCCTTTTTTGGCACATTCAGAAGCGCAAATGTCAAATGCATGGATTTCAGCTTGGAAGATGGAGGGAGCCTTGCCGAGAGACTTTGATAGCCTGCATCTGGGTCCAAAGACACCAGCTCCAACCCCTTGTTCCATCTTGGATCCATAAGTGTACCAGACAAGTGAGCCTTTTTCATGCTTTGGTGCATTCTTACTCATAGTTTGGCGGTCTTGAAAAACCACTTCAAAAGAGCGCTGGAAGTCCCGCACTATAGGCATCATGTCCGTGGGTTCGGTTAGAGCTTCAATCTTGATTTTTTCTAAAATTTTAAGGTGACCAGTCAGGTCTCCTGACTTTATATTAGAATTGACTCCGGCCGTGAAAGCCTACATTCTTTCAAAAAGCAATTAATTAATGTTTTTAAATTTATTAAGTTTCATAGATTCAAAAAAAAATCAGTTTTTTATTTTTATCTTCTATGTGTAATATTTTAAATTAGAGAGATGCTCAGCATAATTTACGTTTTTATTTTATTAAAACAAGTCATGTGTCCTTTAAGTTTAGTGTTAAAGTTCCTGCCGGTTTGTCCTATGTGAACTTTATCGCATTTTTCGCAGTTTAACCGATAAACATCTGTGTTGTTTTTGATCTTTCTTTTATTATCCTTGATATATTTTTCTAAACTATTGTTTGTTTTAAAAGCTATAATTATATTTTTCCTTTTGAAAATTTTGTCATTGTTTAAACTTATATTGCCATTATATGTTAAGGTGCAGAAAAACGGTTTTTCAAAGGTTAACTATATGGATAGACTAAATTATTAGCATTTTTAATTTGTTTTTTTTTTACTATCTTTTCAATCAAATCTACTTTGTAACTATTATTTATTGCTATTTGCTCTATTATGTTTAGTTTTTTATTATAGCTTTCATTAGATAAAGGAGTAGGTATTTATTAGTCTTCTAACTATTAAATGCTAAAGTTTTATGTAAAACGGATGATTAGATTAACTACAGACAGTATTATCAATATAAAAAGGTTGTAATATCAGAAATAATCGCGGTATCGATAAAATAATTGTTATATCTAATATAAAATTAATGAAAATTGTTCATTTGTTTTAAACATATTTAAAATGTCTGGCTAATTCTGGTTAGACACATAGTGACAAACTTAAAAGGAAGTGAAAGTGTAGAAAACATATTTAATTAAAAAGTGACTTTACCTTTAATTACTTTAGCTGTTACTAATATTTTCAAAATTGCCTTGAGATGTATGAAAAAACTACTTGCTAAAAATAAAAGACGCATGTTTGCGTTGACTGTTGGAAAAGTTCCTAAAGCAAATTATTTTTAGCTCTATAAACCCATCGTTTTTCTGACAATTAGACCCGGAGACTTTAATAAATCGGTTTGATTTTTTATTTATATTATAAGTTTTCATGACGAAGCTAGTTTTACGAAGGTATTTGCTTCTAGAATTATTAATGAAGAAGTACAATTAACCCGCATTTTTTTAAGTGAACACTTTATTAAGAATACAACCTGCTCATCTAACGTAAGCGCATAGGCAAGATTTGAAGATAGGGCGTTTATTCAGTTTCGAATACCAATTAGTAATATATCTCTGACTTCAGAGGGTTTGTCATTTAACTTGGGTTAAATCCAAAGTTTAAATATATTGCTGTTTTAATAAAACAAGAGTTATATTATTTTGGATATTTATATTATTTTAAATAATTATTTCACGTTGGTATTATTTGGTAAAGCTATCATAAATTCTCTTTTTTTTTTGATACCGCAGTTAAACACTTATTAAAAAATTTTCATACTTATTTATTACTGGGTGTTCTATATAACAGTCTTTGTCGTGTTAAAGCACCGCTTTTTATGAGATCGGCGAAGTTAAACACCTGTACTTGTACTCGTATGTTTCGGTACTTGCATTTCGTTAATGGAACTGAAATAAAATGAGTCAAATATCTAAAAACCCAGCATTCTCGTTACATGGTTCTTAGGTTTTTACAAGCTTTCGTGAACTATCATAAAAATTTTAAAAAATGACATCATGAATATCATCAAAAATAAATTATTTTGGCATTGTAAAGATTAACAGTATCACGGTTCTAAACTCCACCAAAACGCTTAAAACAAACAATATTTTAATACCGAGAAATACCATGTCTTGTAAAAGACACAAATCGGCAATTAAATAATGGATCAGACAATCGATCAGTATAACCAAGTATAATTGTGTATGCTTGAAATAGTACCTGAAGTAAAGTATGCAATTTGCACTAATCTAACCACTTCATAGTTAATAAAATTAAAGTAGAGCCTTTAGCCATATTTTAAATTTATATAAAAAAGTTTGTTTTACCTATGCATCCTTTAGGCCCAGCGCTAAAAGGTGCATCTTGTTAGCAACTTATGGAAAAAAATTATCTAAATAAAAATTTATTTAAGTATATTATTTTAGAATCGGTACATATCTGATATTCGTCTTTACTAATAATTTTTCCACAAAATGTGCTATGTGTGCGACAAGTGTTGATAGGCAACTAAAGAGAAATGTTGACAAGCAAGATTTCGCCGAGGTGTCGTATCGCTTCTATGTCGTACGGCTACCTATGGAGTGGGCGATTCAGTTACACGGTGGCAACATCCTACTGTTATATTGCTCGCATGTCGTGTTGATATCATGCAGCGCCATGGGGATAGGGTCTTAAGTTCCTTTAGTCCAGGAAACAAACCATTTTGCGTAGCAATTTTTTTAAAATGCATGGAATGACTTGAAATTTTGACAGTAGGTAGGGAATAATCCAAAGATTAATAGTTATTTTCCTCATAAGTGCGCCAAAACTTATCCGAACTCCGCTTTGCGTCGTTCGTCTAACTGCTTTGGCGTGCGGAAAAGTATCACTTTGCGCAAGTATTAGGAACAATACTTTTTTTACTTGCGAATACTTTTTCTACGAGCGTTTTATTAAAAATATGATTATTAGAAATATACGAATATTTCAGTAAAATTAAAAATCCAAAGTAAATAATTAAATTTTTATTTTAACTGATTATACAAAAAAAACTACTTATTATTAATTATAATTAACAATATTAATGTTAAAAGTCAATTGTTGCATGTTGAAAGGTTTATGGCCGATTTCAAATGATTTCTTAGTAACGTCGATGATGGTTCGCTGCTCGATGTTAAGACGAAATCTTGTGTTTTAGCTGATTGAACAGCGTCTGTGGAACAGGACATTTCATCTGACTTCTTGGGAGTTTTTGGCTTGTTGTAGTTTAATTTTTTTTTACTTAACCCCTTTTTGTAGCCTGTTGATTCTTCAATGTATCCCTCGGCTACCGTTGTCGATTTCCAAACGCCTAACCGCGTTATATCTATGAGTCCTTTTCCGGAATTTACTTGTAACGTTGCAAAAGATCGCCGGAAGCTGTGGCCGGTATAAAGCTCTGGATTCGGCAACTTTAAAAATGCTGCTATCTCAGAAGGCATCTTCCCAAATGTATTGATCCCAACGCATTGTTGTGTGCAAATTCCCCTTTTGAAATATACGAATAACCGTTGATGTGTTGTCGGTGGCCGTAATGCTGTATACTTCCGATATAAGAACAAATACTTTCCGTCGTTGATCTTTTCAGACAGGACGAAAGTACGTGAGGTATAGTTTTTTGCGTCTGGAATCTTCACAACAATTAGGTTGCCTTTGTCCTCGATGTCGGATGTTTTCATTTTTGCGAGTTCTTTATTAATAAATGTAGATATTTCTTCTTTTGAAAAAATCCTTGACTGTTTTGGCCGAAAGCCTACATTTTGTTTCTTAATTAATGCTGCTAACTTATAAAACTTGCCGATATCTACATTTTTCTTGATCTTTAAAACACTTTTCAGCATGGAGTATTTTGACCATAAAGTATTTGGACTAAATTCCTTGCTTAATTTGAGAAAATAGCCTAAAAGTACCTCCTCTTTCAAAGTTCTAACGCCTTTTTCTTCACACGATATTTTAAATGAATTATACTGTTTCTCGTACTTTTCTTTGGATTTTGCTGGCAGGAGCTCTAAGTTGCGGCTTTTAAGACATCGTCTGGCAATTCTTCCTCCATTCTTAGAAACTTATTTTAAACTTTTTACCGTATTTTCTGATGCTTCCGTGACATTAGAAAATGTTTGTACTTGGTTGCTGCAGCAATAAGAAAAATTCTTTGAGTCTCAAAGAGTTTCCGTGCGCAAAGTTAAACTTTGCGCACTCATTTGCGTGCGCAAAGTAAGTACTCGATATGCCGAAGGCGCCATTACCTTGGGGGTGGTTGCCAAACCATTTTGAGAGTGGAATTTGTTATTTATATTTTGACCACAGGAATTTAAAGAAAAATGATTTATAAGCAAAAAATGTTCTATGCACTTTTTTGTAAAATGCATACTTTTTGAGTTATTCGCGATCAAAAGTCGGATTTTTTGTCAATAAAATCAACGTTTTTAATCAGTTTTTTGCAAATATCTCGATAGGTATGCATTTTATAAAAAAACTGTAAATAACAAAATTGTAGCTTTTAAAAAAACAAATAAAATGGTTTTTCTTAATTGCTGTGGGACCAATACCAACCAAGTTGTGGTTTGTTAAAGGTTAGCTTTTATTCATCAAACACAAAATTTTAGAGTTTCAAGGGCAAATAACGCAAAATTTACGTATTTTTCGGTGAAAACTAATAATAACTTTTTTAAAGCATTTGCAAAGAAATTTCTTAAAAAAAAGTATGTATCATAAAAATTAGGTCAGTTATGATTAAAATAAGGTAAGACCAACATTTTTTGAGTGCAAAAATATTCGGAAACCCTACCTAATTAAAATGAGTAGTAGTGCTTTTTCGAATCACTTTATCTATGTATTATAAATACATTTTAAATTTTAACCAATTTAAATTGCCCAATTCTGAAAAAAAATGGCGCTGCAAGTAAAAATCATTAAAAAAAATTACCTTTTCTTAAAAATAACTCGAAAACCAAGGAAGATACGTAAAAATTACTAAGGTATTAAATTGTAGCTTTTAAAATTACAAATTTTTTTTCATTTACTGTAAGACGAAACTTAAGTGAGATATAAACGTTTAAAACGCGTGTGTATAGATGAGCACTACCTTGTTTTAGCCCCTTAAACTCACCCCTTAAAAAAAGCAAGGGTTGGCAAGTTATTGCTCTTACATAATGGTTTTTTAAAGAACTTTTTATCACAAAAAATGAAGGAGTTATGAATAAAAAAACAATTTTTTGGAGCATTCTAAAGGCAATTCAATGCATTTTTTTAAAAAATCAGCGGTTTTCAACCAATTTTTGCATTGTAATATTGTAAGGGGTGGATCTTTAAAAAATAAAAAATTACAAAATTAAATTAGTAATACTATTGAGCAGTCCCATTTTTTAATTACAACTCTGTTATAATATTTTAATTTTGACAGGGTTAACATTTTTTTTATTAAATCATCCTAAGGGTTAATTTTTAAAGGTTAAAATATATTAAATAATGTTTCAAAGAATTAAATACTTATTTTTAAATTTATATGAGGCTAATTTTATATGACTTAAGTTTTAATATAAAAGTTTTAAAGGTTTTTGCAATAAGGGGTAGTTTTCACCCTAAAAAATAAAGAGCGGCCATCGGCATAATATAGATTTTAAAAAGGAGGGTAAGCTAAGCTTTATCCCAAATTTTAATGCAAATCAATGCATTTTGAAAAAATTGCCAGGTTTTGCACTTTTTTCAGCTTCGTTTTCTGGACTACTAGTCACACAAGCATTTACAATAGCAATAACACACACTTTTATTACGAAGGCGTTTATGGAAGTCAGTAATATAGTTCTTCTTAAACGCCTGTAGTATAAGATAACGGTGACAAATGTAAAAAAAAATTGTAATAAATAAAACGCGTAAACAAATTGATCTGATAATTGCAATTTTTACTATTCGTTATTTTAAAAAATACCCTTACGACAATAACGATAAAAAATTGAATGGAAACATACTATGTTTGCCAAACTAGCTTTTTAACTTCTTAGCAATAACAATTTAAATTATTAAATGTAAATAACAATTAAAGATATTGTTAGTAAAAAGTTAATTTTAAATTATTAATTGAATTTGCGATATAGGTATATAAACTAGCAAATAACTAAAACAAGTTAGACTGGCATTATACGTCACAGTTTAACCAAATTCAACTGCAACTTGCAAGGAAATCCCCAAATTGTAATTCCAAACATATCCAGTTTAATGAAATTTGTGGCGAGCAGTTCTGTATTGGTTTGCAGTACATTTTCCTTTGGCAGTGGATACGCGATTACAAAACATTCTGACATTTGACAGTATTAAGTGTCTACGTCCGGGATTTTCCAACACAAAGACTAACGTTTGTGCATATGAAATGTTATGACTATTAAATTATACAGTATTACCAAAAAAGTTTATTAAATTGTTGCAATAATATGTACTGGGTGTTCAATTAGAAAGGACGCCGGCTGTATCTCGAAAACTATATATCGCACAGCGTTGGGAAAAATATGTTTAGTAAAAGTAGTCAAGAAAAATAGCTGAAAATTATTTTAAAGTTTTTAAAATTACTGCGAGTTGGCGCAACTACAACGGTAAATTAAAAAAATCTAATTTTTCTCCAAAATAAGCTGGTATTAGATACAATTTCGATAACATCAGCAAAAATTCTAACCAATTCTGCATCAGTTTGCCTAAAGACTTTAGGTTAAATAGTGTACTTTCAAATAGCTCTATCTCCTACATCTTTTAGATAGTATATAGATAGATATACATTTATTTGACAACGTTACATTTACATGTTTGTTGCAGTTCACAAAAGTCACCAGAGTAACCATAAATAAATTTTGCCCAAACACATCTACCAGGATCAAGAAATCTCAACAATGAGACCTACCCAGACGTCAATGTTCCAATTTAAGAACGACTGGAAGTAGCAAAAAAAAATCATCCCTACGAAAAAATTGGTGGGAATTGAATCATTTTAAGCCTACAAAGCACCTGGACCATGGGATAATACCCAGCACTCTACAGCGGGGAAAACAAACCCTAGTTCCACTGCTTGCAAACTCTTGTGCAAGCCTCTACAGCTATTTTGTGCATGGAAAGAAATAAATGGTCTTCATTCCAAAGCCGCTAAGGTGCTCCCAGGCAAAGGGACTTAGACTAATTACATTTCTTTTTATGATAAAAACAATGGAAAAACTGATCGACAGGTATGTCAGGGAAACTCTCTGACAGAGGCCCTCCACAAAAACCAACATGCCTATCAGTCAAGAAAAATCATGCAATCTGCTCATCATCAACTGGTGACCAGGTTATAACTCCCACTGAACAACAAGGAAATCACGTTTATTCTTGACATTGAGGAGCTTTTTATCAATCCTTCAACTCAATGGCCCTCTTGTCAGACTTGTTAACGACACCATTTTAGGTGGATAAACAAAGACTTGGCAGAGGGGCAAGCAACGTTTTCGCAGAAACTGGAGGTGTCAGTGGTGTCCCACAGGGGGGGTTCTATCCCCCTACTGGGGAAATGGTTGTTGAAACTCCCCGGTGGAACTAATAATAAGGCTAACCCTGGGGTATGCGGATGACATCCTCTTGTCGTGGGGAAGCATAACAAAACAACCTCGGAGTTATGCAAGGGCCTGAGAATTGTGGAGGGATGGTAACAAAAAACCTTACTTTAATCCTGGCAAAACTGCGCTAATACCCTTCACTAGACGAAGGAAGCTGGATGATTTTCTCCTATTCCGGTACCACATCGGCTATGTCCAGGAGGAAATACTTGGACTAACTCTGGATTCTAAGCTAACCTGGAATCCACATATGCAGAATTGTTAAAAGGGCAAATGGCTCTTGGCACCAAAAGAGCTTGGGGAAAAAATTGGGTTTCAGCCACGCATATACACTGGATTTTTAGACCCAGATCCTACTTCAATATCGGTGGCCAAAAAGCAAAAGCAGGCTGGGTTATCCAAACCCAGCGACGCTTTCTTTAACGGACTATTGAACATCAAGCGATGGAAACCCAACCTCCCCTCTTGGAAATTATTAAGGCGGAGGCGAGGATTCTACAGGCGAAATGAACAACTGGTGTCTGGGCCTGCCTTAGGACAGAAAACGGCAGCCAAACCCAATATTTGAGATGGGCAATGAACAATGCCAAAACGGTAAATACACACAGACCATAAAAACCCAGCTTCCTGGGGCGGAGTGGGCGATCTACTGGTATCTCGGTTTGGTTTTTTGATGGATCCAAGACTGACAATGGAGCCGGCGCAGGAATACATGGTAGCCCCCGGTTCAATGCTTATGCTTCCCTGGGGAAATATGCCAATGTTTTCCAGGCGGAAAATTGCCATTGAACTTTTTGGAGAGAACTTAGGAGGGATAAGGGCAGGGACATTACTATCTTCTCTGAAGTCAACGGCCAAAAAGCGGCATCCCAACAAGCCCCTAAGTTGGTTTAACGTCTGCAATGCCTTAAACCTGGCTCCACTAAAGATTTTCCGGGTGCCGGACACAGGGAAAGGGAAGAAAATGCAGACTCCCTGGAGGCGAGGCTCCGCGCTGTTTGTGGGTCCTGAACCTGTTTTTGGAATATCAAAAGCCTCGGTTCGTGGCTACGACTCGGGGATTCAAACACAACATCAGTATCTGGAACCCATTCCAAGGCAAAATCACAGTAAATCTATGCTGGACTCACCATCGAAAGCATTGACAAGTGAACTACTAAAACTAAATAGAAACCAGATTAGGATAGTGACAGGATTAATAACCGGACACTGCACCCTAAGAAAACATATGCACACTATGGGCATCTATAGAGAAGAACCCATTTGCAGCCTATGTGACGAAGAGGAAGAGACAGCCTCTCACATCATATATGAGTGCCCTGCACTTACATACTGGAGAACAAATCAAAACCTTATGGTGGACATAACCCAGGAGGCTGGAGACCAGAAAAAAACAGTAAAAGGCTACTACACCTGTCAAGGTGTCAAACCTTTAACTGAAACAAATACACAAGAGATACAACAAGCCCTGTAGGCTGCAGTGTCGAGGCGGACAAAACCTGAACTTGTGTATTTACTTTATCAATCAATCAATCAATCAAACCATAAATAAAATTTAAAAGTATAAGACAGAAAACGCAATACTATAAATGTGATAAACAAAATATGATCCATAGACAATACAACGATAGTCCATACATGAAATTTAATTTATTGGTGACGCATCCATAAATTCCTTGACAGAATAAAAACGTTTTTGTAATATATTTTTTTTTTAATTTAAAAAAATTTAAGCCGTGTACAGAGTTTCCAAGCTTATTGTATAGTGAAATATTCAGAGAGGTCCGTGCCGAGCTTGCAAGTCGATGCCTGGGGAGTAATAGTAAATTTGAAGATTGTGTCCCGTAGGAGTGATTGTATGACAGCTTAGTAAATTTATCTATGTTTTTATGAATCTCAAGAACTGTTTGATATATGTATATGCAAGGAAGTGGCATAATCCCAAACTGCGCAAAAAAGGGTCTACATGATTCGAGAGGGCCGATCCCCGCAATAACCCTCACGGCCCTCTTCTGAAGTTTAAAAGCTTTGTTGTGATGAGATGAATTGCCCCACAGGACAGTCCCATAACTTAACAGGGAATGGAGGTTTGCAAAATAAACCATTACCAAAATTTGCGTAGTAAAAAACCTGTTTATCTGTTTCAGTAAATAAATTTGATTACCTAATTTGGCACAGAGCATATCAATGTATGCAAACCATTTCAAACCATCGTCCACCACAAGACCCAGAAGTTTGACGTGTGCTTCCATAATAAGATTATTATTAGAACTAAAAGAATTTTTTTGAGTTTTATCTGTGTTTAGCTTTAGACTGTTACTGGTATTCCAGTTTTGGGCCTTCGCAATAGCTTCGCCAGTGCGTTAATTTACAAAAATTTTGTCAATACCAGAGGTAATAATGCTAGAATCACCTGCGTACAATATGCTTTTATTGGGTGACAGTGCAGTGCTAAAGTCATTGATGTGAATGATAAACAATAGTGGGCCCAAAATTGAGCCCTGAGGCACGCCCGAAGTTAGATAATTTTCATCAGAGAGACCACTGTGAATTGAAACGACTTGCTTTCTATTTTGCAGATAAGATTTAAGGAGGCGATGGGGTACTCCATTAACACCATAATAATTCAGCTTATCCAACAGCTTTGGGTGGGAGACACAGTCAAAGGCTCGGCTTAGATCACAGCAGTCCTTAGCTCACCACGATCCAAACTCTGAACTATGTCGCTTACGACTTCCAAAATACCAGTTATAGTGGAGCAGCCATTTCTAAATCCGTACTGCTCTCAGACCGGAATTTCAAAAATTTTCAAAATACAGCGTAAGTCTGTCTTTCAGAATAGACTCTAATATTTTACCAAATATGGGCAATATCGATATAGGTCGTTAATTTTCTGCTTTACTAGGATCTCCTTTCTTAAATAATGGCAGAACCTTAGCCACCTTCAGAGCATCAGGGAAGGTTTCCTCAGAAAAAAATTATTAATTAAAATAGTCAATAAAGGAGCTAGAGTATTACAAGAGTGCTTGACAATTTTAGTTTTAATATCGTAGATGTCATAGCAATTAGAATTCTTTAACTTTTTAATGGTATCGACAACATCGCTTTTCATTACCGGCCACAAGAAAAATGTACCATATGGTCGAGGCAACCTGTGTAAAAATTCCAAATGAGATATTCCGTTGGGTGTTACCGAGTTTGTAATTGTACTAGAAATGGTACAAAAAAATTTATTTAAGTCGTTAAGTAGGGAGAATAGGCCGGTTCACGCCCCTCCGTCCCCCGGGGGAGCTTAGCATCTTAATATCTCTGACGTAATTAAATATTTAGGAATCTTGTGTGACGCGTTATTTAGGGCGTGGCTAATACTATCTGTCAAATGTCAAATGTCACCTGTCAAATGTCAAATGTCACCTGTCACCTGTCATATGTCAAAAACTCCGTGACTTGGAAAATGGCCCTTATGCGTAGGATACTTGTGCTAAGACCTAATATTTATTTGGGCAAACTCGGAAATTTTAAGTTATGCCGTTCGGGCGCGTTTGAGTAAAATCGTTATTTAACCCTGATGATGAGACTGCGCGCGGTTTAAATTTTTTAAAATTAGTGTAACGTCATACCTATCGAATAGCGAAAACCGCATGTAAATAATTAGGAATCTTAGTCTACTACTATTTTAGAGCACTGTGCATACGTTAAAAAATGGCGGCTGTCAGCTGTCAAACGGGCCAAACCTAACATGTGGGGCCCCACGCCTAATCACCAGTCCGGGGCTTAAGCGTGGAGCGAGGCCTTATATTCAGCTCGTATAATTTAAACCATAATTTTGGAATAATAAAACACATTGTATATATTAAATTAATTATTAAAGCACATATACAGGGTGAATCAAAAATAGGCTACATTTAATTTCTACTAACATTACATAAAATTCCAATACTACATTCTACTAACTATACTTAACCTAAAATTACAAAGATGTATCTATACAGGTCTGGAAACGAACCCACCGACCATAGGAAATTACATAGTATGTTAAAGCAGGCAATATTCGAGGTGGGGTGTGCGTTGTTCGGGCTCAGCCGTATCGCCGTCCGCGAAAGGCGATAGCGTCCTGATCTCGTTCGGCTCGGATCAGTTTACCCACATCGCTGGAGGAAGGTCTGCACGCTTGGAAACAAGTGGCAAAATTACGATATGCCATATTCTGTGTGGAATTATTTGTTTTCATAGTTTTTTGTTGCCGATTGAGCGAAATAAAACTGGTATTATGTCATAAATAAATTAAACAAAGATTCTACAAACAAAATTAATAATAATTCTAATTAAAATAAAAAATAATATTTATTCCTTAAAAACAGTCTATTTAATTAGATGTTCAAAAATGCCACCGGTTTTAAAACAAACCCAGCCTGTTGTAGAACTCCGACGAGTGTTCTGCAACATTTCGGTTGAAATTATTCAGTGTTTCACGTACCTTGGCAAGAAGTTCTTCTAAATTAGGGGCACGTTCATGACTGTGCCGATAGATTTTCTCAGTGATTTCCCCAAAGAAAAAAAACATTTGGAGATAAATCGGGAGACCTAGGAGGCCATTTAATAGTACCCTTTGTTAATAATGCGATCAGGAAGGTATTTCCGTAAAAAGTTCCAACCCAAAATTGCATTATGAGCAGGACAACCGTCTTGTTGGTACCAAATTTCATTCAAATTGATATTTAGCCGCCGAAGAGTAGGAAATAATTTGTTCCCCAAAGATTAAATATTTCTTTCCTTTTAATTTCCACAAAGGACCTAAATTTGGTTTCCTAAAATGCCGGCCCATTTAATCTTTTGAGGGTACTGCGTTTTAGTTGCAATCTTTAAAAGGTTTATTTTCTGTTGAGTAACCCCGCAACAGATGGTTGTATTTCCATGAAGGAAAAAGGATGACTCATCAGTGAATAAAATATTCTCTATGAATGTTTCATCCCTGTTGGCACGTTCCATCACTTCTTCACAAAATCCATCCGCTTTAGTTCGTCCTCTAAAAAATTTCTTGGGTTTTTTTCAACTTATAACATTAAATTTATTACGCTTTAAAAAAATTCCTAACTGTTCAGGCTGAATATCAATTCTTTTAGAAATTTGTGTACTATTACAGGGAAAGTTAACTTCGGCGAAACTACAAACAGCAATTTCGCGAATTTCCCTTCTGTAATTTTCGAACAGGTTGTTCCATGTTTACATGGGCACATTTACTACAATCTTGTAAATCCATATTTTTCAAACTTATGAATGATTTCCAAAACCGTAGATTTTACTTTAAAAGAAAATGCAAACCTGCCAATTATGTCCAGTGCGGAACTACCCGAGTAATACCATTTAATAATTTGTTTTTTTTTTTGTCGAGGGGAAAAAATAGACATTTTTAAGGGGAAATGTATCTGCCCGCGACCAGTCAAGACGTGTACTTACGCTCAGCCGGCTGTTGGAAAAAAAGAAATAAATCGATCGATGATCCCAAAGCTTGATACGGCGGAAAGTCGGACAAGTTCGGCGCGCTTGTTGCGGGGGAATTGTAGGAGAGAACATAGCGAATTTTGAAGGGCTTGAATAAAGTATTTCCTAGGATATTTAATTACAAACTCAACAGATATTTTAGTATGTGATTTAAGTTTATCTCCCCAAAAAAGTAATTTTTTCATCAAATTTTAACTCTTGCTGCAGTAAATCGTTTTGGGACCCTTTTTATTCTTTTTTTTTAATAAAAGTTTTTACAGGTGAGTCAATGTTAACATATTCAATTATTCCAATTTTAATAGGAAACATATAATAGTCAAATTTTTAAAATATTTATAAAAAAAATATTTTTATGCACCCTTTTCGCAAGTCAACATTATATTCATGTAACCATACAAAGTCTTTAAGGGAATAACC